>JAPDDO010000443.1:0-109669 GCA_027422415.1 Schizothorax lantsangensis
TTTTTTTTTGGTGATTGTGATTATGAGTCTGCATTATTACTCTGGTATGCAACTGTAATCGCACGTTCTGGCCTTGGCAAATGTCTATTGTCCATCTATGTATGAAATTATTGTTTATTTGCTTTTGTCATTGTGAAGGGTCCTTGAGCTTGGGAAAGACGCTATATAAATTAAACTTTGTTACTATTAAAAAAATACTGCACCATTGACTTTAGACCAGGTTTTAGTTGGTCAATGGCGCAGTATTTCAGTTGTCTCAAATAGCAACGCACCAACAATGCACCTGAACACACCTCACTTCAGACCAGCACGCTGCATTGCACCGGGAGTATGATAGGGCCCCATAAGTAACAAAACATTTTTATGGTTTTGTTTTTAATTTTATTAACCCTGCGTGACACAGTATTTTTGGATCTGATAATGCTTTTGACCCATTCTGAAAGATGGCAGTTTTAAGAAAACTGTTCTCCTAAACATTAGTGATGAAGAAGAATCAAGGACAGAACTGTGAACAGAGATATCAAAGCAGCATCGACGCCTGCTGTAAGAGTGTGTTTCATGCAGTAATATCCACACGCTGAAGCTGATTTACCCTTCTCTGTTTATACATGTGTGTGTAAGGACTCACTCTCAGGCCTGGGAATCCACTGCTGCCGGTTCCTCCGACGGGCCCCTGAAACACACGAAACACAAGAAACTCAATCCCACAATGCATTCAGGAGAACAGGTCTGATGATTTGCCTGCATGTAGGATTATTTTCAAACATCTTTAAACTGTCTTGAACTGAAGACATCAAAGATCTCTACAGCTGCAAGGAGTTTCAGGTTTTTGATACATTGTACTATTATCAGAAACACTGTATTACTTTTTTATTTTTATTTTGGACATTGTATTATTATCAGAAACCCTACTAGTTGACGTCTTAAAAGTTAAATGACACACACAGAAATTTTAGGCCTTTCATAATCAAGAAAGATATTCTTAAATCCAATTTGATGGCAGAGAGACTCGTACCTCGTTTCCGTCTGGTCCGGGCGGCCCTCGCTCACCCGCATCTCCAACAACACCCTGCAAAAACACTGCGTCAGTCTCACATCAGACACACAACACTTTTCCATGAGGTCAGATCACACATCACGATTCGTCTGGCTGTGAATCTGATCTCGTACAGTAGTTTATTTCATATCTTTATACATGTCTCCTGATCAGTGCATGTTATTGTAAAGGATCTGCTGTGTAAATGGCAGCGGTTTGCAGTTTAGGAGAGCGTCTGCATGTTTGCTTGTGTCTTTGAGAGCCAGGGGCCTCTGAACGTCTTCCAGCAAGCTTTCATCCGCGCTGGAGATGCCTGTGATTAATCATTCTGCTGCAGACGGTGGGCAGGAGCCCAGCTGGCACACCAGCACTGTTGTGATTTTAACAGGCTCGTACGTTTGAGGCTTTCTCAAGGACCAACAACTTCCCAAAACTACACCAACATGAGCTGCTCTCCAGAGTTTAGAGAACTGAGAGTGACTTTCTGAGAATCTGATCAATCAAGGAATGACTGATTAAATGTCTGAAGACTCCTGGTTAAAAACAAGATATTATTATTATTATATAATTTTAATGGTGGAAAATAGCATGTATATGTAACATGTACTTGCTGAGACCTAAATGTTAAATTAAAATTAATATTTAAAGAGATGCATTATTATAATATATTATTATTAAATAAGGTAAATATAGACGAATATTAAATCAATAATAATACTAATAATAATAATTGCTATTATGATGAATGATATTATGATTATTATTAACCCTTATTATTAAATGATTTTATGGGTGAAAATAAGATGTACACACAATCTAAATTAACACCTATTCACACAATATTTACTCAACATTCACGAGATGAAACATTTAAAAAAACAGAAAATGTGCTATTACTGATAATCGTAAAATACTGGCACAACATGCTAATCATAAAATATCCTGGTAAAATACATATATATATATAATAAATATATACATATACATACATACATACATTTAACCACATGCACATCATCAGTCAGAATGACCCTCACAACCCCTTTAAGAAGTGAAGCAATGTTTCTGTACTAATGTAGACTTCTTCCACCAGGATAATGCTGTCGCCTTTGGACGGCAGATGACAAGAACAGATTCTTTGTTCATTTTCTTGAGTTTTCTTCACCCACAAGTAACTTCATCTGTTATAAATATGCATCACTCATTTGCATAATATCCCCTGATGACAGCTTATGAATGAGAGAGCGTTTACCTGTCTTCCTTTGGGACCCTTGATTCCCACAGGACCCGGAATTCCCTGGAACACATCGAGATGATAGCGGTTACCAAACGATCTGATCTGACACACATTGATCACACTGAGCCGGGGGGCGTCATCAATCTCAACGCTGTTGTCTTGTGTGTTTTCCAGCTTATGTCATTCATTTGGGAATTTGAGTCTGTCAAATCGCAGCAACTCTCAACACAATGTTCGGGACTAAACCGCCCATGTGTGTTAGTCAGTCTAACATGTCCGGACAAAACCGCCATTATGCTGATATTAAAAGAATGATGGATATAAACAGCATCTGTGGCCTGTGATCATTTTGACTCATCCATCATTATGTAAAATGAGTGAAACATGCTTTCACAGTAAGACATTTACAATGGAAGTCTATGTGGCAAGTGTACAGGAGCAGAAACATACACAAATATTCAGTAAAAATGCTTTACATTTGAGCCATTAAATGTTTACAACATCCTTTTGTGGTAGAACTAGTTTTCTAGAATTAATTAAATTTAAATTAAAAAAATGTCAATTGAAAAATATAAACTTATTTTAGTTAACTAAAACTATTAAAGGCGGTTCTGTTAATTGAAATAATTGAAATAAATAATGAAATATACTGTAAATATTAGATTTCTTTTTTTCTATTATTATTATTATTATTATTTAAACCTATTTCAGTTAGATGCCAAGGCAATATTTGTAGTTTTCATTTAGTTTAAGTCCTAAAGCTATAAATAACTAAATAAATAAATAAATAAATAAATAAATATATACAAAATAAATAAAAAAAGAGCAGAACAAAATTACTAAATATAAAATTTAAATTAAACTTATAATTCCATATATTAAAAACTATAATAGTACGGTAGCTCAAACAGTAAAGCATGACACTTGATTTGCATGGAATGCATGAACATGGAAAACTTAAATGCAATGTAAGCTGATTTGGATAAAAGTGTCAAATGCATAAATGTAAATGTAATTTCTGAGAGTGATGTTTGCAGCATGTACTAAACACCATTACAGATATACCACTGATACCAAGCGAAACTGACCAGGTTAAACAGGTTTTGTCTGATCCTGACACAAGACAGGGTTCGTAAATGATCACACCTGTTTCATGTTAACATGAAATATTTCATCTAGTTGCAAATTTTAGCCACTTAATCACATTGCTGCATGCTGGCCTAATTGATATCCATTCTAAGTGCATTAGTGTAAACACACTTCTGTGATTGAACAAATTGATAGATGATTCAAAATTACTTTCTGTAGCAATCGACAGCATTTTACTTTGCTTCATTTCATGCTAATGGCATCTGCTTGCATGTTATATGCATTAATGTGAAATTATGATGTATAATAATGCATTTGAACTCACTCTCTCTCCCCCCAGTCCTGGTGCTCCTGCAACTCCTGGAGGCCCGATGAAGCCCTGATACAGAAAAACAGACACACGTCACTAATAGATCAAAACTACACGTTTACGGTACAATTTTTGAACTCCTCCTTCTACATCTTTCATCAGATTGTCCCCAAAATTTGGTCAGATAATCCTGATACCATGCTGATCAAAAGTTGCGCTCTGATGTACCATTTACATATAATGCCCTAAGAAATTCAATGGCAAAGAACAAAAGGCAAGGCCATATCTTTGAAACGCTTTGGCTCATTGGAACGAATATTGGTGCTAGTCATAGCCTTCATGCCCTGATTATACTAGAGCATTTTAGAGACAGCACCACCTACTGGACAAGAAAAACTGTTTTTTTTTTTATTAGTTATGTTCCTAAAATCTCCACCTCCACTATGATTGAACAAATCTACTTACAATATTTATACCATTGGTTTGTTTGGCCACATAACTGCAGCTTGCTGTATTTTGATTTCAAAATTACTTGCTAAAAACTTGAGTGATCTTATTTTCTCACCAATTTATAACCTTGAACTACAAGATACAGGCTCATTTATCATCCTCATTTCATCAGTCACCTTTCAAAACTGTATATTACTCTTAATCACAGTCATTTCCAAGTAATGTACACATAATGCAGCTTACATCCTTCAATAATACAAATAACAATATGATCATGTCAGCATCAGGTTATGATAACCTCATTTTTTCCACGTTTAACGCACTGGACACAAATCATTCAGAGCGGCGTGTGGTGATTGGCTGGTGTTTTTGTTTGCTGTAGGTGGACGGAGCACTATATGTGCTGTTCTTCTTTCTTGTTAAGTGAGATCACATGTACTATCGGTCAAAGATGAAAGACACAGCCCTCCTCCCATCTCTGCACATTCCTGTGCCGCGGCACACTGCCAGATGCTGAAAGCAGTTTCTGAAACAAGCAACATCTCTGAGATGCAGTAGTCAGATCTTGACTTCATGCAGCTCACTGATTCTTGAGTACTGGGACACAACAGGCTAGATCAGTGGTTTTCAAACTTGTTCCTGGGGACCCACAGCTCTGCACATTTTGCATGTCTCCCTAATTTACACACCTGATTCAGATTCATCAGCTCATTAGGAAAGAGCACCATGAACTCAAATGAGCATGTCAGATAAGGGAGACGTGCAAAATGTGCAGAGCAGTGGGTCCCGAGGAACAGGATTGAAAATCACTGGGCTAGAGGACTGCAATAATAAAAGATTTTGAGACGACTGCTGTACATACATTGACACCTTTAGGTCCAGGGTTTCCCTCCGGTCCTGCCAAACCCTGCAAGACAACATTATACACTTTCACATATAAGACAAATACACATCTAGAAACCTCCCAAAAACATGTCAAGGTCATATTTTATCAAAATAAATTATGACAAAAAAAAAAGAAAAAATACAAGAAATTATACTTTGCATAAAGAAAAATACTGGGGAAAATTGGGAAAAATGTGGTGTGTTTTTTCTGAGATTCATGTTTATATGATGTATCTTACTCTTATAACACTATTGATAAAGTAGATTTCTGCAAAAAAACAAAAAACAGATTGGAAATGTGACAAATGCTCGGAGTAACACTTTAGACTTTGTTTAAAATTCTAATCAAATAACTGTGAACATTCACTAAAGCAAAACTAGAATTAGATTATGCTGGAGATGAATGGAATACTGCCATACTAAAGATACTAAAAATGCTGTATATACACTATGCATAATATGCAAATACAGAGCACACTGCACTGAATAATGTATCCCACAATGCAATGCTCTCAACACTCATGTGTGATGAATGAACTGTGATATCATCCATGATTCTCTATTTTTTGACTCACTACATAATCAAACTGTCAAGAATTAAGAAACTTTTACAGCAAACTGCATCCCATCCCATCAATTTGGAGATTTCGGGCTGTTTTACTTTCATAACATGTCTTCTTTCAGACTAGTGGAACGAAAACATCTAAAACACAAGTGCTTATGCTATTGCACTTTATCTATTTGCATCTGTAGATTTCAATTACAAATCATATCTTCAAAAGTTTTTTCTCCACTTCAGCAGCACTTACATTCACCAAACTTAGCAGTTTTATTCCTGTCGATATTCTGTAGGTTTTTACTGAGGGGTTTGTACATATATCATTTACACTGATTTATATAATATTTTATTCCTAAAAACATGGTGAAAATGTATATTTTCTGGCTGTTGACAGTATTTTCTGATTTATGGATTGATAAAAAGTAGGGGTGTAACGGTACACAAATATGACAGTTCGGTACGTACCTCGGTTTTAACGTTACGGTTCGGTATGGTTTTGGTACAGCAGGGGGAGAAACTAAACTTTTTTTTTTTTTAATAAACAGCAGTTTACTGAACAAGTTGATCTTTCTTTAAATACATTCAGTTATAGTTAAAAATCTACCTCAGCGTCTGCTTAAAACTATAGGGAGCCCTTTTACATTATAAGGTTATAATTAGGCCTAACAACTTAAACCAAACTTAAATTTAATTACTATTTATTTTTAAATAGATGATCAACACTCAACTTTAAAAAAAAAAAAAAAATTGTATGCAAACATGTAAATTGCACATAATGCAGTTTTTAAATTAACTTATAAATAATACAATTTCTAGGCTATTTGTTAAAATGTATTCAATTACACACTGGCTGTCATAGCATGTTTCATAACAGATTAATTTAAACATACATTAAATAATTAAGGCTAACAGGTTTAGTAAAATATAATGAGTATATGGTGTAATATTTCACGAAATGCTCTTCTCTAGGCTTCATTTCTCTAGTGAACTAACACGCTGTGGACACTGATGACTTGCTGAGGTAAATGAAATGCTACGTGACATTTTATTTCCAAGCTGTTTTGTTGATGTCTTTCCGCAGTTGAAACACTGATTGAGCAATTACATGAGGCATGAGATGTTCAGTCATGTTTATTCACGTTAAAACTAGTAATAAAGAGGAAGGAATGATCGCATTCACTCGCGCTCCGCTCTACACAAGTCTGCGGCGCGTCACGGCCGAAACGGTTCGGTACGAATACGTGTACCATTACACCCCCTAATAAAAAGCGATATTCATAACCCCCTCTATGAAAAACCCTTAACTCTAATGTCAACAAAATCAAACAAGAATTTTGAATCTGGCTTTATCTAATGTTCAGATTTATCTTCTGGAAATGTACGCAAATTAGTGCATAACATTTCAGAAAACTTAGTACAAAACAATTGTGTACTGTGTTTGTGTTTCAGTTGGGGAAGTGTGGTGATATCTATTAGTTTAAATGTTTACCCTATTCACCTTGCCTTTAAATGTTTATGCAGTGTTAATCGTTGCATATTGTGTATTATTTCACACACTGCATTTAAAAATAATTGGCAACACACAGTGTATTGCACAGTACATTCTAAACAGCTGCCTGATAGTAAATTTCAATTTAGAATCAAGATGAAGTAACAGTATCAAAAAGCTTTTTTTGTTGTTTTTAGTGGATATTGGTCACTGCACCTGCCTGCCAGGGTAACCTGCCGCCCCAGATACGCCCGGCAATCCTGGCAAACCCTGAGGAGAAAAGAAAGAAAAACGTGAATGAGAGATGAGAGCGGCTGCCAGCGGACGAATAGAGCCACTATTGTTCCCTGTGGCATCTCTCTCTCAAAGCATCCACGGGCCGGACCGGCTCTCCACGGCCTGACCCTGGCTGAAGTCCAGACGGCAGCTCCTCTCCGCTGCACGACTCCAGCGCGGATCATCTTTGCATCAGATGACTGCATATAAAGACTGCGCTTTGTGACTGAATGAAACTTTCCATGTATTGAGTTCCAAACCTTCCGGACTCGGTTATTGAGGAGGTACAAAGGTACAACTCATAGATCTGTTTAATGCCATGTCAAACATGTAGGCAGGGATGGAGAGAGAATTAAAGCCGATTGTACGGGCAAAACATGTGCAACAGGATGGCTGCTATGTGAAAGGGAGATTAAATATAATGCAAAAACCTAACTTCAGGATGTTTGAAATTGATTGTCAGCTCCATCTATTGAGGAAAATCTGGTAGATGTTGACAAAAAAATATGCATTTTGCATTTCATACATGCACTACATTAAAAAAGGGACAATAATTATAATTATAATAAAGAATTATAAAAGAATCTATCTGAAGTATTGTTTTATTGCTATGCAGTTGCTAAGGTCTTGCTTACAGGATCACTATTATACAGAAAATTACACCAAAGATGAAAAAACTTTTTTATTTCAAAGATGCTTTCTGCATAGCAATGCACTAAAAACACTCAAAATAACTTAGAATCGGCATAGTTTATTTAACAAATCATTGCTAGTGTTACACTAGTAATAATTCATGCAACACTTGTTACTTAAAAATAGCTACTGAAGTTAATAAAGAATATTTGTTGAGTCTCTGAGAATTTTAAAGTCCAATTTACCAGTATGATTAGCAATAATAAAAGTTATAGTTGACTTAGCAAACATGACTAGTTAAATATGGCTTGTGGTCTGACAATCTACAGACTCAAAGCAGCTTCCCCGGCACTAACTGATTGAAGCAGTAGTTGTAAATGTCCATGTGAGGACCTCACAAACAGACCGACATCCACCTGAGATGCGTTTCATCCACTCACCTGTTCTCCGGGCAGACCTGCTGGTCCTGGATAGCCTTTGGAACCCTGCAGGTGAAAAAAAATGAAAGCAGATTACAACCCGACTCTTTTACAGAACGCCGGTAAGAACACAAAGCAAAGAATTTTCTCATTTCCTTACAATGTTAAGAACAAGGAGAAACAGAGAGGCTTGTACTTGACGTCCTATTTTTTCCACATTTCTGGGGATTTTGTTGCCTAAAGTCCCAGTGGCCTCAGATAAGACTAATAGCCCTTAAGAATTTCCCCAGAACTGTCAAAACCCTTTAAAGCTTTCCCCGTCTGACAGCTCCAGCTCGAGCCCATGAAAGAAAGACAAGTCACAACAGTGAGACGGGGAGGGGAGGTCAGAAAACCTCACCTCGAAACATTTCTTGTGCGCTGGAACCGATCTGTGCCAAACTTACTGAAGCACAACAATGCAATCCTAAAGTCAGTTGTGCAAATATATCTCTGAATTGAATATTTTGATATTCAGATGACTGATTTGATAGAGGTACTGACATCTGCTTGCCAGCAGGTGGCGCTGTGTGTTGGACCGAGCAGAGATGCTCAAGTGTGGGCAATCCTCTGATTTGGAAAATTCCAGGCCTTCTGCGGAGCAGCCGAGAGGACAATGATGCATCAGAGGTCACTGTGATTTACACTTGACCTGGTCTGGACCTGCAGGACTATTTCTGCTCAAGCTCTTTAAACATTTTACTGCAAAAGCTGAGTGCTCCAGATACGAATGACCTATAAAAACAGCATTTAGACGGATCGCTTAAGTTTAGCACGCTCAAGATCAAAGACTCCGGCATTCGGCAGCGAGGTGAGGTGGTTCAACAAGAAATGAAAGTCAAGACAATTATATCAATTCTACTACGGACTTTTCGCAATCAACTCCGGTTCTGCATTGTTACCTCATTGAGTATATTGTTTCACTCTAAAAAGTCACATTATAAAAGTAAAATCGATTGCCTTCACTTATGCGGGTAAACAAAAAGTTGTGCAAGAAATGACTCAGTGGCTTTTAGGACTGATATCCCAGGCCACAGCTCAGAAGGGTTGATAAAGCAAAAAACGTTCTTAATGAAACCTGGACGAACTTAATTTGATCAGCTTCTAAGTCTTTGGAGGCCATTTGTCTTTTTCTTCTGTCATGACTTGATCTATTCTATCAACCGTTCTGGTTTCACCTCCAGATCCCTGTGGTTTTCCCACTCTCAGATGAATCAGGCCAGGATCCACAAACCTAACCATACAGATCTGCTTTTTATCACTTCCCGGGTTGTGACAACTGACCTTTCAAAACCAACTAAAAAACCCCACGCAATAGAAAAGAGCTCTTTCCAAAAGTCCTCCATTTCCAAAGAAAACTCCACTTGGAGAACATTAATTTTCTGAGAGTTGAGCCACACAAAAACAGTCTCAACTGTGCTCTTGGGATTGCAAGTGGAAATCCAATTACACTTGGCCACTGTTAACAAAAGACTGACCTAAAACAAGCTCTGGCTAACAATTTCTAGTCAAGACTGAAAGGACTTTACAAGGCCTTTGTTTCTCTTCACCTCACAAACCAAAACAAGAACTACTGCATATCCCTCATGATACCTCCCAACAAACTACCCTCACAAACTCAAGTCACAGACCTTAAATATTACAGAAACACATTCTCTGGCTGAGTTACGTGAGCGAAAACTTGCACCAGTTGCGCTTTTGAAGATGCAACATGGGACTGTTCATGTCACCAGGAGCGTGTCACCCTGTAGAGTGCGTTTCCTCTAAAAGACGACCCTTGACCTCTGGGGGGGGGGGTCTCAGGTTCTAACGGGGGTTCCCAGGTGACGGCGGGTCCCCGAGCAAAGCTACATCTTGAGAAGTGTGAACAGACCTTCGCCTACCCCCAAAACACCACACAGGGTCTTTATTCTGGCCCGTAACCCAATCCAGCCGCTGCTCAGAGGGGCCTTGCCGCCACGGTGGCGGTAACAGATACTGTATGAACGCTGTGGAGAATGAAACACTACATCTCACCAATACAAACAGCCCATAATTCAGCCGAAACGGGCTCTCCGACAGCAAGGTGGGAGAGTAGGTCTTACCTTTGGACCTGCTTCACCTTTAGGACCCTGTGGACCCATCCGTCCTCTTTCACCCTGAAATAATAAAAGAGAAGAAACTCAGTGTTGTCCTTCATCACCTGAGGGTCATACCTGGATGATGAAAACAGAAGCAATTTAAGCACAAGTGATTCTGTCATTGCTTCTCTTCGCTCTCACGTTGCAAAGCTTTTCTTTCAGGGAAATCAAACAACCACACATATTTTGTATAATTTAGGGATCCAAGATTTTTGCTGATATGCCGATATTTTTTAAATAATTTTGGCCGATAACCGATGCCTATACAGATATATATCTCCTTTTGTTTTGAAACAACAAGTCTTTCCAGTGCAGAATTTATGAACAAATTATTTTAAATTTTGGTTAGTTTTGAGCAAAATCTTGTATGTTAAAACTAATAAACATTCTTAAAGTTCTTTTTTAATGAGACTACATTGAGAGCTTTGAAAATAACTATTATAATATCAATCTCTGCTGTTTTTTTTGTTTTTTTTCTGACAGATGCAGTTGAAACCTTAACATTTTATTTGTAGATTTAATATTAATAGATGATCTAAAGCAAAAGAGCTGTAAAAAACAATAAAAAAATTAGAGCTCCTTGTAAAAATATATTAAATATTAATGTATAAATCTGTATATATTAAATAATTTAATTTACAAGTGTCATGTTTGTGAGCTTCTGACCTTTGAAACAAAACAGTCTCGTGATTTTAATGACATCGATTACTGCTTTATTTATTTAGAAACACAAGTATCTTAATGCTATTTGTGTATTTTACTTTTCATTTTATTACAAGTAGGCCTACAGCACCTCCTTAATAAATAAAACGCCTGACGAGACACTTTTTGATCGGCATTTGAATTAAACATGTTGTCATTTTGGGAGCCCGGTTTTCCCAAACATTTTCACTGTCGAGCAACTCTGTGCAAGTATGCTTTAGTTCTGTATTCCGTGCAACAAGAAAGTCCTACGGATTTGGAACGACATGAGGGTGAGTAAACTGACAATGTTCATTTATGGGTGAATGATCCCTTTAAAGGCCAGAAAACCAATGAGTGATTGCTGTAGTTTAACGTGTTAGGGCTGTAAATGCAAAGAAATCTCAAAGCACCCTGAGAGAAAAGATGCTGTAGTTCGTCTTTGTGGATCATTTACCTTATCACCTGCCGGCGCTTGACCCGGGGACAGTCCAGGATCACCTTTTGCTCCCTGGGACATAAATAAAGTGCACTATGTTAATTCAGTTTGATGTTCTACATGCCATAAAACGAGCTGTCAAAGGAGACTCAAAAGCATGTCTAAAATTCAAGAAGACACATGCAAACCATGTTCTCCTGTGCTGACAGATTAAGGCAAGTGATAACAGAGATTTAAGAGGCAAAAGCTGCTTTCTACGTGTATGCAAATACACTAAAACTCAGAATAATACAGAGTTCAACCTATTATATATTGGACCGTTGATATCAGAACCCATTTATTCAACACATTATCAATCCATCCATCAATGCACCAATAATCATCATCAATCATTTCATCCATCCACATCAGCCGTCAATCACGTGTCGATCAACATGAATCATCCACCAATCCATAATCATTCATTGATTGATTCATTCAATCTGATTTTGTGGATTCAACCAACTGTGCAATATTGTACTTTTGCACTACAAAATACTTTTTAATTACATTTAAAATTCATCTAAATCCAAAGGAAGTCACTGGAAGAAAAGTCTCACGGCATGGACCAAATTTAGCATGTCATCAAACTCCAAAGCTATACAGGCCTGAATGAGAGTTTGAATCCTTGAAATGAGCAGTTTGACGCAAACACAATTGCAGCCAATCAACACTAGACAGCACGGATCTGACGCCTGCAAAACACCACTTTACTAAAGCAAACCCTGCCACGATCCGCTGACTTTAGACTGAAAAACGTCAACAGAGCAGATGAGCTGCATTCAGGTCTCGATAAAACATGTCACAGCTAAACCTCTCAAACCTGTGAAGCCCATCTCATCTCGCTCTCTATTTCATCCCTGAAGTCTTAAGCAGGGTTATAAAGCACAAAACGCTACAGCTCCGTCTTGTTTCTCCAGATCCCAGCAGACATATGACTCATCTGTGGGCTGCACTGAGATGCTTCACAGTTTCCACCATCGGCTCAGATCGGCCCCCGGTGATGATATCTGCAGCGCACGACCCTGCTGCCCACTCAGGTCATCTCTAGACGGACAGAGAGATGAACACTTTGTCCTGAAGCTTGATGGGAAAATCAGATTGGCGTATTTGGCACTTGTGAATATGAAGGTCAAACATTCAGATTAAGGAAAAAACACAATCTCTTTTGTTTCTCCAAAACACAGCAAAATAGAGAGCAAAAGGAGTCCTCCAGCTTCTCAGATGTTTCTGTCTGCTAATTTCACATGTCTCCTATAAAACGGTGGTTTTGTCTCTAAGGGCCCTGCAGATGTCCACAATAATATTCAAAGGCCCTGTGACTTTTAGATTTGTTTGTGATTTTGGCCTAGAAAAAAGGTATAACCAGTTTATTCTTATTTTATTAATTTAATTGTTTAGATTACATATTTTTTATTAAATTATGTGACTTTTCCAGCTCTAGAAATCACACTTTTATTATCAGAAAAAAAATTATATTCTTAAAAATGCTATTTTATCAGTCCATGTAAGTAGATTACATAGTTTTTATTACATTACTTTTCAAGATCGAGAAATTACACTTTTAAAAGTGTATATTCTTTTTAAAAAAGTAATTTTATTAATTTATGTCATTAGAGTACATTTTTTATTTAATTACATTACTTTTTCAGGTCTAGAAAACACTTTTATGAGAAAAAAATATATTATAAAAAAATTAATAATTTACATTAGCCTATTACATTACATAATTCTTATTAATTTATGTGACTTTTCCAGGTCTAGAAATCACACTTTTAAAATGAGGAAAATTTATATATATTTTTTAAATGCAATTTTATTCATTTATGGTACTAATTACATACTTTTTAATAAACGGTGTGACTTTTTCAGGTCTAGAAATCACACTTTTGTAATGAAAAAAAATTATATTTTTTAAAAATGCAATTATATTAATTTCCATACAGATTACGTAATTTTATTAAATTACTTGACTTTTCTAGGTCTAGAAATGACACGTCTAAAATTCTAAAAAGTATATTCTTATTTTCATTTTTTGTGATTAGAGTACCTCTTTGTAATTAGGTCTAGAAAACACACTTCTATAATTACAAAATGTATATTATTTAAAAAAATGCAATTTTATTAATTTCCGTGATAAGATCACACATTTTTTATTACATTTCTTGACTTTTTAAGGTCTAGAAATCACACTTCTGTAATTATTAAAAAATGCTATTTTATTAATTTACAGTTGTTGTGGGAGTGAATTACAATTAGAATTACAATCAGAAATATCTTTAATGCTTAAATTAATTTAATGCTTGTTTTGTTTTATTTTAAGTAGTCAGCTTGTTTGAGAACCACTGCCTGAGGGCTTCAGAAGAAATCTCAATGTCTCAAACTGTGATCATATTCGACAATATACTAAAGTCTGCAATTACAATATTGCTCATCAAATTCACTTAAGATTAAATGAACTGCATTCCATATTTCTATTTCTCCGAATGAATTATTAATCAATATATTTGACCTAAGCATAGCGGCGGTCTCTTGATTCTCCTGAGAGATACATCTCTGCTGTGGGACTCTGAGCTGATTAGTGGTGAGAGCGAGCGAGTGAAGCGTGTGTGAACGCCGCAGACGTCTGCTGTGGTAAATAAACCACATCCACACGGGTCTACGCTCAACGCTAACGGCCCGACAGGCTTTACGAGCCACATCACTTCCCGCCGGCTCGTAATAAAACACGCAGGGCTCCTGTGGAAGCGTCCAGTAAAGAGCTACACATGTTCAGCGTGACAGACGCACACGGAAACAGAGAGACAGTGATGTAAATACAGCTTGTTTAAGAACTAAAACTACTAGCTGGAAATAAATCAAAACTAAAACTGAATAACAATTAATTTAAAATATATAGAGCTAAACCCAAAAACAAAACAAAACATAAAATTACTAAAATTACAATGAATGACTGAACTGAACATATGAGAATACAAGCTGATTCAAATATTAATAGAAACTAAACTTAAATAAAAATAAATGAAAACTATTTAAGAATCTTTTTAAAAGCTAATGAAAATAACAAAAGCACATTACAAAATTTCTAAAAATTAAACTAAATTTAAAATGAAAATATGAAAAAGTTGATTCAAAATAATAATACAAATAAAACAGAATTAAAAACAATAAATGAAAACTGGAGAAATAGAAACATTTTTAAAAGTAAACACTAAAATAATTATAAAAGCACATCAAATTACTAAAAGTTAAATCAAAATTAAAATGAAAAGCTATATCAAAATATTAATTTTACACTAAAGCTAAAATAAAAATAAATGACAAAAATTAAATATTGTTCAAAAGAAAAAACTAATAAAAGTGTCAAAAGTGCACAGCACAATTACAATAAAAAATTAACTACAATTAAAAATAAATTATGAAAAAATAATTTATGAAAGAAATAAAATAAATTACAATAAAAAAATGAAAATTATATTTTTAAGTGCAAAAACTAATAAACATGACACATATAAAATAAAATGTTTAAATTAAAATTAAAACTGAACATATGAAAAAAGCAAATTCAAAATATTAAAACTAAAAACTATTAAAAACTAAAGTTGAATTAAATATATGAAAACTATAGAAATGTTTTAAAAGCATACAGTCATCGTCAGTGCTGAAGATTTCCACTGACACACAAGTCTCATCACTCTGACAGATGTGTTTGTTGGACCTTTTTTCCACTGCTGGAAAAACTGCACAGGTTCATCACTCTTCAGGACACACCTGCGTCCTGATGTTACACATACACACACACACACACACACATGTTGGTTTTTGTGGTTTACGGGGACTCTCCATAGGCGTAATGGTTTTTATACTGAACAAACTGTGTGTGCTATTGCCCTACACCAACCCTACACCTAAACTTAGCCCTCACAGGAGACTGTGTGCATTTATAGATTTTCAAAAAAACACCATTTAGTATGTTTTTTAAGCCTTTTGAATTACGGGGACATAGGCAGTGTCCTCATAAACCACCTTCAAATTGTTATACCTCTGTCATACCCATGTTATTATACAAATTTGTGTCCTCGTAAACCACATAAACCCGCCCACACACACACATACACACACACTCACACGCACACACGTGCACACACACTCACACACACGTGCACACACACACGCACACACACACACACACACACACACACACACACACACACACGCACACACGTGCACACACACACACACTCACACACACGTGCACACACACACGCACACACGCACACACACACACACACACACACACTCATGAAGCATCATCACTGAACGGCAGCAGGTTAAGTCACAGGTTCAGTCCAGCTGAGTTTATCATCTTTATCAAGAGCACAGGGGTGAAAGGTCAAGGATGAACCCTTGAGGAGTTTGAACCTGCAATCTTTCAGCCACCAGAGCAGGGCTGTGTTTCCCAAAAGTGCATCGTAGACCCATTGCCACCATTGGAGCTATGATCGAAACGCAGCCCAGATCTTTAACCACACCGGCCTTATTCTCACTAACTAGAGCTGTATTTCCTACCTTCCAACCGGGTTTGAAACAAACAGCTGCTAACCCAGCGAATGCAGGACGAACACCTGCTAACCCAGGACGACATGACTTAGCATTATCTGACACCTTTGAAGAGAGAACGGCTTGGTTTTTTAAATGGATATCAATGGAGCAGAAACAGTTTATAAACACTCTGCACTGTTCACTATGAAGACTTCAACGCAACCTTTGACCTCTATGACATCAGCGCAACATGACACAAGTTTGACTGAACGCCGACCTCTCTGACATCACAAACACATCACTCTACTGTTAACAAGCCACGCATTTCACAAGAGACACCACATCTACAGCAGGGTTATTAGAACTCAAACTAAAACCATAAAAATAATAATAATAAAAAAACTGTTACTTAAAATAAAAAAATGAAAAATTTAAATCAAATTAAATATTATTATAAATAATTTCAGCTACTTGTCAAGGTAGCATCTCCCATATTCATATAGTTTAATTAAAGCACTAAAATAACTAAAACAAAATAAACTAATAAATAAAAAAATAATAAAAACTATATAGACATATAAAAAAAATAAAAATTACCAAAACTTTAACTAAAATTATCGTGAAAACAGAAAATATAAAAATAAAATCTTTATATAAAAATATAATATAATATGTTTATAAAACTAAAAATATAAAATATCAACAAAAACTATAATAGTATATCAATGATACAAAAATAACACTGATCTAAAAAATGAAATACAAATGACATAAAATTGATTAAAAAAAAAAGAATTAAAATGACAAAAACATTACCAAAAGTGTAACTCATATTAAAGTAAAAGGGGAAAATAAAAAATACAATCTTTATATAAAATTATAAAAAATAAAATAATTATATAAAAAATATAATAGCAGCTTATTATGAATGTTAAATGAAAATTTAAAATTAAATGTAAATTAAAAAGTGTTAATAAAAATAAACCTGCTGCTCTGGGAACCCTGACGAAACTGAAACTATGAAAACTGAAATTAGGAAAAAAATGGTTTCCAAATATTAAAAAAGCTGATTCAAAATACTAATGAAAGAAAAAAAAAAAAATTTGAGAAAAAATGGAAATAGGAAAATTAAAGCTGACAGAAAATATTAATAAAAACAAATTAAAAAGTGTAAATAAAGGAGCTGCTCTGGGAATCTCTCCGATGACGTCCATTTATTGGAGGTCAAAGTGAGTCCATCTGTTAAACCTGCAGCTCCCGCCTCCGCCAGGTGTGCTTTATTTCTGATTCATTTCCATGTTCTGACTCATGGATTCACACACACACACACACACACACACACACACACACACACACACACACACACACACACACACACACACACACACACATGGGTAACAGGCTCATAATGTCGTGGCACATATATTTTCCTCTCGTCTCTAGAAGATCAAACTGTCAGTGTCTCCCCGACGGCTCTTTCCAGTGTTTTCCGAAGCCTCGTCGTCACACACACACACACACACACACACACCATAACAAACGTTTATTACGAAACGAGAGTTATTCAGCTTGAGAACGGCGAGTTTGAACAGGAAGAGCATCTCGTGTAACGGCTCAGACTTGTTTCAGACAGTGGGATATTATCGTAGCGCCGGCCGGAAGAGGACAGACGGAGAGACCAGGACAGGAACTTACCTTCAGACCAGGTAAACCAGGAGGCCCGGGACTCCCGTGAGGACCAGGAGGACCCTGAGAGGAACAGAGACAGACAGTGCACACTTCACACACCATCCTGCATTTCAATCATCTCAAGAACAGATTCCTGGAGGAAAACTGGGTGATATACAGTATATCTCATATTTATCAATATTAAATGATAATGTGCTAAAATGAAGTAACATCAGTGACACTGTGGTGACGTTTCTGAGCCCTGGTATGAAACACCCAGGTTTCCAGATTAAATAAACTGGATGATCTCAAATCCTGTACTATATTTCTTCTCAAATACCCTTTTCACACAGAAATACATCTTATTACGGAAATAAAATGGATTGCGGATGATGCCGTTTTGTTATTGTAAATCAAAAATAAACTAAAATTATTACAATTTGTTTTCATTATTTGACATAAAATATAATAAGAAATAAAATATAAACATTCAATGAAAGACTTACATTTACAAACTTCTAATTAAAGTTAGACATGTTTCCATGGCAACTAAATGAAATAAAATAAGTTAAAACAAAAATGACTAAAACTAAAATAAATTAAAGCTAAATAGAAATATATATATATAAAAAACGAATGAAAATTGCATAAGCACATAATTAATAAAATGTAAACTAAAATTAAAAATAAAACTGAAAATATAAAAATAAAAGCTCATTTGAAATATTAATAAATACTACTTTTATCAGCTACTTTTTATATTACAAAAGTAAATTGTGCCACAAATGATGCAGTGTTGTAATTGTTAACGTAAAAAAATAATAAAATTCATTTTTGTTAACTGAATTAAAGCTACAATAAAATAAAATAAATAAAAATAAAATATTAGATGAAAAACTTTAAAAAGCTAAAATTAGAAACTGAAATAATAACTAAAATAAATTAATTAAAACTAAATAGAAATATTAAAATATTATAAATATTAAACTAAAATTAAAATTAAAACTGAAAATGTAAAAATAAAAACTCTTTCAAAACATTAATAAAAACTATAATTGTATAAACTACTTTTACAAACTTTTTTTTTTTACACTGTGGAAGTAAATTTGGTTGTGAATGATGCTGTGTTGTTATTGTTAACTAAAAATAAAACTATTACAATTTGTTTTTGTTAAAATATAAATATTAGATTTTTTTAAAAAATTGTGCCTTGGCAGCGAACTGAAATAAGTCATAAAGCATATAATTACTAAAACCTAAACTAAAATGAAAATGGAAAATATTTAAATAAAAGGTCATTCAAAATGAATGGCTTTATTAATGATAATACTTATATTAAAATAACACTGGAATAATGTTATTGATTTTCCATCTGCATCAGAAGAACAATGCAGACAATCAAGAACTGTTATCAGGGGGAAAAGAAAGCAATGTGCAATTTCTAACGGACTCTATGGAGCAGCTCTTTCTGATGTAAATGATGAGCGACTGTAATCCAGGATCAATGATCATCAGTGTTTCTGAACAGATACTGAGTGTCTGGGACGATCAGGAATGATCCTGACAGACGGTGTCTGAGAATAAAGCATCAATCACAGACTGACAGCAGCCGACTCCAGAAACACATTCACCTCAAACATCACGAGGAAATACACAGAGATATCAGACAGAAGTGCTTCTCAATGACTGCATGATACAGCTGAATGTTAATAATGATAATTAGTCAAGATAATAAATAAATAGGCTCATCACGGTTTGTTGTTGTTATGTTTTGTTGTTAAAGCCATGCATCCAATCAAACTGCACGACTTCACAAAAAAAAAAAGACTACTTCAAATATGGCTTGCAACGAACTTGCAATGAAGAAGAATTTGGTTTGTGTTTTGCTGCTGACAACATGCAACCATCTAAACTTAGACCTGTAGACATTTAGAAATTGTTCAGCCAATTAAATTCAACAAATGTCATGTTAATTTTGTGGTTTTAACTTATGATAATTTGTTCATTGGTCTATGATAAGCACCTGTGATACTGTGCTTGATTGCCAATCATATACTGTTAAATTATATTATGAATTCTATATAAGTGCTTTTGTTATATAAATAATGTAATTATATTAAATTAGAATTATATTATATAATTATAGTATATTAAAGGGGTGGTTGACTGTTTTTTTTCTAGGCTTGATTGTGTTTATGGGGTGCAGTCAAACATGTGTTAATGCTTCGTGTAAAAATTATTTTTCACATAATTTACCTCTATTCTACACCGCTCTGTCCCTTCTCCTATAAACGTGCTGATGATTTCCTGTTTTTATGAAGCCCCTCCCTCAGAAATACGCGATGGGCTCAGATTGGTTAGCTGGCCCAGTGTGTTGTGATTGGCTAAACCGCCTCAAGTGCGTGTCTAAACGTCCCGCCCCTCACCTCAGCAGCATGTGCTCCGGTTGTATTGTAAACAATGACGTCATCTATATTGCTTATCAATTTGAGCCTGATTGAGGCGCAGAGGATATGTGAAAAATATCTCTCTGTCGATACACATAAAGTGTATAACTGGAACACAGTTCTTTGATGGAGCTGACGAGCTAATGATCTGAATGAGAGAGAGAGAGATGCAGAGCAGGGCGATGCGAGGAACAGGATTGAGAAACGCTGCTTTAGAACATTGATTTTGAAACTTGTGAATCCATTAGAATCGTTAGAAGACTCATATATGTGATTCATATATGAGTTGATTTTTTCGTGCACCCCTAGTTTTGACGGCATGGCAACAATTCTTCCTCTTTAAAGCAGCGCAGCGCAGCATGACCTCGCCCCCTTTGTTGCATGTTTCCGGGGGCGGGGTTTATCTGTTTGTCTGTATCAGTAAGTAACTCGTTGTAGTCCTTACGAGCCATTTTTGTAGGCATTAAATTGCCATTATTTTAAAAGACAATATCTCCGTTTGCATTGAACTTTCAACGTCGTAACTTTGCAGATATTGTTTATGCTCAAACAGCAACATTACACACTAACTAATGTTAAAAAAGTGAAATCGCAATCAACCACCCCTTAAATTAAATTATATACTAGTGCTTTTTTATTTACATCATCAACAAAAACAGAAAAAAATACAATTACATGACTAACTAACCAATTTTCTATCTATCTATCTATCTATCTATCTATCTATCTATCTATCTATCTATCTATCTATCGAGAAGCACTGCTGTATATTTCTGTGATTATTTCTCTTTCTCAGTGATCATTTTGGGCACAAACAGTTGTGGAAAATCTTGTGCTTCTAATTGTTTCATAATTAAAACAAAGTGAGGAAGACAGACAGATGCTGCATGAATCCCAACACAGGGAAACAGGATTCACTCCATCGCTGATCCATGAGAGCGGAGAGTCTTACCCGCAGTCCTCTCTTTCCAGGGGGTCCGGGGAGACCTGGGGGGCCGACGGAACCCTGCAGAGACACACAGATGAGCAGAAAATGAGAACGAGAGGTCGATTCCTGAACAACTGCTTCTGAACAGCACAAGAAGGACAGTGTAATTGGAACTGCGTGTCTGACTGCTGCTTTCTCATCACAGAGAAACACGAACACGAGCACAGAGTAATGAACACCAATGAGCCGATTCCTGCAGGATTACTGAGACACCAGCAGCTTTAGCGGCTAGAGATCTGAGCTGCGAGCGTGACAGGATATATGGTGTGAAAACATGGAGAAATATTAAAGGGGTCATATGACGTTGCTAAAAAGAACAATATTTGGTGTAATGCAATGTGTTTATGCGGTTTAAGGTAAAAAAACACATTATTTTCCACATACTGTACATTAGTGTTGCTCCTCTATGCCCTGCCTTCTGAAACGCATCGATTTTTACAAAGCTCATCGTTCTGAGAAGCGAGGCATGATCTGATTGGCCAGCTATCCAGTGCGTTGTGATTGGCCGAATGCCTCAAGCGTGAGACGGAAATGTTACGCCCCTCACCGTATTGTGATGGCGTTTCCCGGCGCGACGAGACTAAAACAATAAAACCCATTACAAACGAGGCATATGTTGCATACTGTGGGGACATAATTACTGATTATAATGACTTAGACTGTCTTTTCACGCATCGCGCCACATAAACATTACCATGTCTGCATTTGTGATCGGAGAAAGGAAGGAAGGAAAGGGAAATGGTGTGTGGCCAAATTTGTGCTCTGCATTTAACCCGTCCAAGTGCACACACAGTAGTGAACACACACCCGGAGCAGTGGGCAGCCAATGCTGCAGCGCCCGGGGAGCAGTTGGGGGTTCGGTGCCTTGCTCAAGGGTCTCACCTCAGTCGTGGTATTGAAGGTGGAGAGAGTTCTGGTTATTCACTCCCCCCAACTACAATCCCTGCCGGACCTGAGATTCGAACCCACGACCTTCGGTGTACAAGTCCAACTCTCTAACCATTAGGCCACGGCTGCTTAGGACAAACAACAAGCCCTACTCTACACCGCTCAAAACTCGCATTTGAATCGTCAGAAGCAGAAACTCCTGCCAGGTTCAGGAAATAGTCCTCCGTGAATTGCGCCGCACACACTCGAATATTTGCATTGTACTGTTCTGGAACAGTGTTGTAAATACAACTTAACCACTGATTTCTAATTGTATCCTCTTTTGGAAGCCCAAAGAAAGTAGTTTCGCTTTCACAGCGTCTCCAGGACATGGCGCCGGCAGCAGCAACAATACTACAGCGAGAATAAAAGTCACGCCCTCTTTCTTTGCGTAAACATTTGGGCGGTGTTATGAAAATCTTCCCACATCGTGATGTAGACATGTGGGGGTGTGTTTAAATAAGCCGTTTTAGGGGGCATGTCAGAGTCTTAACTTTGATAAAGAATATCTCTTTGGGTTTGAGACTTTAGTCTTTGCAACTTCAGGGATCTTATCTATGCACAAACAGCTTGTAACACTCCAAAGAGAAAGAAACACTTGAAATCGCATCATATGACCTCTTTAAATACAGAGCCAGACATGTCCAAAATGAGAAGAATGAGGCATTAATTAAGTGCTTTTGTTTAATTTCCATCAAGTTCCAAATAAAAATAATCTAAAAATAAAATGCATCAAATAAATGAATAAAACAAAAGCATGTATTTAAGTCCAAAATTTCCACAAAAAATAGAATTTAAAATAGAATTATTATTTATGTTTTATTATAATTCTGTATGACTGCTTTTTTTAATCCATTGATTTCCAAATAAAAAGAGAGAAGAAATTAAATATGATTTAAACTATACCCATTATGTGTGTGTATATGTGTGTGTGTGTGTGTGTGTGTGCTTTCTTTAAATTCATCAATTTCCAAATAAGACAGAAAAAAAGAAAGTACGATGCAAATGATTTTTATATTATATATTTTTATACACATGAATTATATATAATAAGTTATATATACATAATTAAAATTACCAATTTTTTTGAAATATTGGGAATTTAATGGTACAACATTTGTATTTGTGTGTGTCTCTGTGTGTGTGCGTGGCTGCGTGCATATACAGTGTGTATATACACATCTACACACAAATACAAATGGCAAAATTATATTTATTAAATATTTTAAAAATTATATTTAAATTATATATAAGTTCAAGTTCCAAAAACAGCAGACATATCTATCTATCTATCTATCTATCTATCTATCTATAAGAAATACAATTATTTAGCAAATAAATAAATAATAAACATTAGCAAAGACTTGTTTTAAGTGAGTCTAAAATATCTGACATAAACTCAGGCAGTTAGAAAATATTTGATATTTAATAAACCTCCATGTGCAGCAGTATTTAGGATCAATGTGCTACCCGGCATGAAACCAAGACACTGAGCAAATGTCCAGTCAGACAGAGCTAACAGAATGAAAACATCCTTCCAAATGTGGCTCTTGTAAACGCAACTATTTAGGAGCAATCGCATGTCTATAAAAACCCTGCATTAAAAGCTTCCATTAACCTGCACGGATGCTCATTAGCCTTTGAGGAATGACACAGCTGAAGCATCGCTAACTAAACAACCCTGATTCGTTTATAACACGCGTTTTAAAAGCCTCATCAAAGGACATTAAAAACTCACACTGACTCATAATTTGAGCTGGATGCTGGTGAAGCTTAAACCTTGTCAAACAGCTTCATAAGAACATGGTTTCTCTGGTTCACTAGCAGGCAAACCATCACTAACCAGCATGAGCAAACATGTCAATTCACAGGGCTGTTTAATCGCCTTCTGATGGAACAAAAAGAGTCTGTTCAATGTCAACTAACACCTGTTTTTTCCAGATGAAACCAACAAAACAGTTAATTCGCTCTGTGTGTCCACAGGTGGAACCGCTACAATCGCGTGTTTGATGTTTGACAACACTTGGAGACAATAATAGTTTAAAGTTTAGTGCTTGCAACAACATACAGCTGACAACTATCTAGACCAGATCAGCTCTTTTGCCAAGATGGCCAGGGATTGATTTGTAGCCAAGGTAAGGAGATAGTTAAGTGTGACAGCTGCTACAAACATGAAGTACAATGAGTGTTGACCAAAAATGTTGGTCTTTTACAATAAATCATTGCTGAGACAAAAAAATTTTAAATACTGATATACATTTACTTATATTGTGCACTCCTACTACAAGGGTGCACATGTGCTTTTCACATTTTTTGACATTTTCCCTCGGTTTCACAAACAAGGCTTAAGCCAAGTCCTGGAATAAAATGTAAGTCTGAGCTGTTTCAACTGAAAGAAACTTGCACTGACTGATCTTAAAACATATCAGTGCCTTTGTTTTGTCTTTAGATTGCACACCAGTCATGTTTTTTTCTAATGCCGAGTTCACACTGCACGATTTTCAAGCTCGTCGGATCGCCGTTGTTTTAACACTGCAGGACTATCTGGGGTAGGATTCAGTCGCTGCTGTTTTCACATTGCACGATGGATCCGCGACAGGGGGTTTCACATTGCACGATTTCACAATAGGAAGAATCGCCGACAACTCTGTCTGATCCACAAATACAGCCAAACGCACTCGAGAAGTGATAAGGAAATAACGCAAGATCACGCTGATATTATGGTCTATAAGTCCTCCCCGAACACACAATAATTAATAAAGATGACTTAACAAACATACTTCTGCTGTGAAATTTTTATGTACACAAATCTAAGTAGCCTACTTGAAAGTGAAACCAACGTGTTGTGCATTTTATAATGAGTTTATTTCTAATAGCCTATAAAAGCCCTCAAAGTGATGAAAAAGAAAAATGCAATAAATATTTTGTCCTTTATAGAAGAATATTATTTACAGGAAAAACCCTAGCCTCTTCTTCATCTTCATGTAGCCTACCTGTTCTGTATATTCTAATACTCGCTTTGTTAAAAAAAAAAAAAAAAGACCTCCTGGAACTTCCCGCTACCCTGTATCTTGCTCTCTCATTAGCTGTAGGTCATCGCCGATGTATTTTTCAGTCAGAACACATTCACACAGCAGGATTGAGAATCGTCGACAGCTCCAGATATTTAGCATGCCAAATATTTCACGGGCGTCGGCGACACATCGGCGATTCCCTCAGATCGCGTCTTTGATAATTCACACTGCGCGATTGTCACTCGCGGGAACGAGCACCGATTTGCCTCCGATCTCGGGCATTTGTCTGCGATTTATCAAAACCTGTCGGCGAGTGAAAAATCGGGCTAAAATCATGTAGTGTGAACTTGGCATAAGGCACGTTTATAAAAATGTCCTAATTGACTTAAATGTCCTAATTGAACAACGGTCTAATCCTGGCTTAGTCTAAGCCCTGTCTGTGAAACCGGGCCTTTATGTATTACTTTAATGCTGCTTAATAACAGAAAATAGTGCCTTAGTAGAGTTGGGCAATATAGCTTAAAAATAATTAAATAAATGTATGGTAAATAAGAGTAAATAATTAACAATAAATTTATATTAATATTTTTTCATTTTAACATTTTTCAATGTTAATATTAAATGAAAGCATATTATAATTATACAAATAAAAATGAATTGCAAAAATATATGCATAAACGCATGCATCAATGAGTAAATAAATAAATGCATACATAAATAAATGCATAAATGCATGCATGAATGAATGAATCAATCAATCAATCAATCAATCAATCAATCAATCAATCAATCAATCAATCAATCAATCAATCAATCTTTTGAACAATTTTTTTTTATCTTGAAATCTCTGTTTAAATAGTTAAATATAATTAAGACATGTTTCCCACACTGTTGTTCACTAAATAAACACAAGGATGAAAGATATTAAATAATTTTAATTTACAAAATACATAGTACAAAACATATGTAGATAAATATGTGTTTTGTATATCTACAGTACATACAAACAATATTTATCTACATATGTTGTGTTTGTGTAAACACACACACACATATATATATATATATATATATATATATATATAGTGCTGTCAATCGAAAAAAACAACAACTAATTAATCGCACATTTTCTAAAATGAATCGCGATTAATCGTGATTAATCCCACCTAACATTACAGTTTTTAAATATACTTTTATATTGCAATAATTTCACATTCAATCTTCAAATGTACAATGTACAAACAACATAAAGACAGTATATTTTTAATATTTCTTTAATGGCATCTTTTTTATGATTGAAGGCCAGCATCACTGATATCAATACTACTGATGTCTCTATAAAATTGTTTTCCCCCTTAATATTTAACCATTGACTGTAGCCATTCAGCATTACAGTATAATTGACAGCTATCAATTTTAACATTTATTAGACTTAACTTCTAATTTAAGTGAACTTCAAACAATCTTCACAGGAACCCATTATAATAAATGACATATTTAGCTACCTGTGCCCTTCAGCAGAAATATACAGAAAATGAATAGTTACCAAACACTAAATTCTAAATTAAATATAGATGAACCCCTTAAAGCTATAAAAAGTTATTGATTTCCTCTTTTTTTTCTTTTGTTCTTGGATTAATAGACATCACAGCAGCTGGTTATTATTATTTGCCTGCTATTGCTTTAAAAGCTGCTGTTGCTTTTTGACCCACTTCAGGTCTTAGTCTCTACTAATGAGCGGACGAGTTGAATCGGGTGTGTTAAATGAGGGAGACAGTTCTGGGGTGCCTCAGGAAAGTTTTGGAAACCATTTCAAATATGAGGCATATATAACATATTGCATGCATGCACACAGTTTTAAGGCAGCTTTAATCACCTTTTTAAAAAACGGCATAACTAGGACATTGCATGCACGTAGTTTCTGTCGCTGTTTGATATGAAATGATACAGGCTACAGCGTGCGCCGGCACCTTTGTGCATGTATTTGAAGAGTGCGCGCTACGAGCACAGTATCTTTCCGTGCTCGTTTGACTCGCGCCTGGCGTGGAGGTGACGTTAGAGCACGCGTCTGAAACGTCTCCCGTTTGATGTGGTCATAAAGTCGTTCTGCATCTAAATAAACACAATCCTTTTCAAGAAAAAAAAGACAGAGGCAGCAGTTGTGAATGGGGTGGCCAACCCTAGCCCCGCCCCTGCGTTAACGGCGTTAAATATTTTTAACGCATTAATCTGAAAAAATTAATCTCCCGCGTTAATGCGCTAATTTTGACACCACTAATATATATATACATATACATACATACATACGTGTGTGTGTGTGCATGTATGTATGTATTATATTATATTTATGTGTGTGTGTGTGTGTGTGTATATATACAGTATATGTACACAAACCACACTAGACGTGTGTATAGGCCTAAGATGAGAGTGGCAGCAAAGAAAATTCCTAGACATGGTTCTGTGTTATGACAACCATTATTCAAGACCCATATAAACAAAGCCTCACAGGTTTTGAAAGCACTAGTCGTCCTCCTAATGTGTCTCTTATGTTTTGGCTGCTTATTGACAGAAGTGTGTGTAGGAACATCTGGAACGGAGGTTAGTCGCGCTCAGCCTATCAGAGAAGACTAAATGTTTCGGGGCCATGCAGCTGCACTCAGGGCCGACAGAGATCTGTGGAAACTCTGAGACAGCAAACCGCCTGAACACCACCGGTGAATCTACATGTTCAGTAATCAAACCCCTGTTGAAAGAGATGCATTGGTCTACCATTTGCTCTCACAAACAGTTATAACTCTAAAACCATCAAGACAGACCAGGTAAACTCCCTTAACTGGTTTAAGCTGAACATTAAGTGTGCTCTGGATAAATGTAAGAATTAATTATTAAAATGTTATTAGATATTTTAAGAAACTGATTTCTCGGCTATAGAAACAAAAAATCATAAAGCTATCAATCTCATTCATTGATTTGTACCTTCAAGGCATAGTTAGAGTTACAACAGAAGAGGAAAACGCAATGAAACGCTGACTTTGGATAGTCCCAGCTGGTGAATTTACCTCCCCCAGTTCTTCCAAGACAGGAATGCACCATATCCCTCGGCCAAGTGAGAGCACTTAGGGTGACGTCCAACAAAAATATCCACAAAGTCATGTCTCATATCCACATATCCTCACACGAACCACTTATGCAAACACCTTAGTGTTCCACACATAAACGTGCAGGCAACTGTTTAAACATGAATAAAACATTACTTTAGAGGAGCTTCGGGGTGTCATCGTAATCTTTTCCAAAAATATCATCCAGTTTCTGGCATTCGTTTGTTGGCGTGATTGAATATATTCTGGGATTCTGGAACTGAGGTTCATAATGGCCTACTGACCTAAACTTGATATACAACAGCGCTCCACCCTGCAGTTCTGCTGTTGAGAGTTTATTTCATGTACTTTGCTATATTTAGCATTTGCTCTGAGTAAATCAAGCCAATGCTAAAACAATGAAAAAGGCATGGAGAAAGAAGTCATGCTGTATTAGTATAGCTGAGCCATAACCGAGAGCCAAGCCAGTGCTATTTCATGACGGGCCTATTTACCATCATTCCCTCTGGCAGCACACAAATTATAAAATGTATACATCAAACTTTATTTGAACACCAAATTGGATCATTTTGTACTGGAATACCATAAACGTAAACTGAGAGCCAAGCTAGTACTAATCATTTTTGACCCAGAGACTCTGGCATTATCAAGTTGCCCAAAGTCCCCTTGGGAAATGATTTGGGTCAGAATAAAAATGGACACTCTGGGAAATATCTTACTTCTTCTCTATTTTTCACTACCCAACACGGGAATATTTATGCTAAGGCCAAAATAGCCTCATGTCTTTGATGGGTGATGAAAAAGACAGTAATGAAAATATATGATGCACAATTGAATCTATGTACTACAATTGAATCTAAGTTAATCTATGTACTTCATCATTTGTGTGCTACTACAAAGAATGACGGGCAATGTAGATTCACCTAATAGGCCTGGCATCTCATAAATGGGCTAAATAGATAGCATCTAGCACTGTTCATCAACAGACAAACTAAACTGTACCATCAACATTCACCATTACAGCTTATCTTGATGACTAGCAATGATACGCCTCTGGCTCGGAAAGAAACCCCAGAGTTTCCACACAACTAATTACAACATTGTGGTGGCATTCGAGTGTGCTCATCTCATAAACATGATCATCCTGACATGGCTTTGAAAGCAGAATTAGACTAGACTGAGTGTTTTGACATCACCTGGTTATCTTGTTGCTATGTGAGGCAAACTCCATTACAAATGGAGGCGTAAATTAGCAAATCAGTCAAACTATAGCACAAGCAACTGGCGGTGACTTGAAACATGCTATTATAACCACCTGTAAGTCCGGGAGGACAAAAACAAACTATCACCATGCTTCTAAATGAGTACCTGTCACTGACAAATTATTTATTTCTTCTCTTGCCCAGTAGATGCCTGATCAAATATGATTCACAGAAACACATCCAAGTGCACGCTCTCTCTCAAAGAGCTTTTCATTCTGCCCAAGAAAAAGCCATAAATTACCCTGAACGCTAATGCATTGTAATTTGGATAAATTCTCAAGTAGAGCTTTGCTCTGGCTTGCAGCGACTTGATTCTGAAGATTATGGAAGTCATTCAAAAACACAAGAAAGATAATCATAGAGTACTTACTTGAGGACCCGGTTCTCCTTTAGGACCAACAAATCCATCGTAGTCGAAGAAATATTCGTCTTCTTCAAAACCATAGTCGTATCCGTAACCCTCTGAGTATCCTGCGTCGTGCACCCCCTCCTGGACCTGTTCCTCAGATTGGTCCACCAGGTTGTAGCTGCTCTCTTCACGGTACAGAATGGTGCTGTTCACTTTAGGATTGGCCTGCAGAAGCTCTTTGTTGGATTGGTGGGATCTACCGTCATTCCTCAAGGGCTCTTTCAAACGGCTCTGCTTGACGATAGTGATCAAGTCTGGGGTGGCCCGAGTTGCTCTGGGCTTCTTGAGAAACGGCTGATTCTCAGTGTCATTTTCACCATCAAGGGTATTCTCTGTTGCGGGGTTGCTCGTGGAAGTCTCTGGAGTGAGGTCCAGGGATTGCACCTTGCTGAAAGTTCTTGGAGATGGGTTCATGTGCCTAGGTGTGCTGGACCGAAACATCGGAGAGCTTGTGGTTGAAAACTGGTCAAAAAGTGCTGTGGGAATAGAGTTGGTGGAGTGATCAGCAAGAGTTGGGCTAAATGTGTGTGATTCAAAAGAGCTGCGGTGGAACTTTGGGGAAGGTGAAACTGATGGGAATGGGGACTCTGAGCTCCGTGACAGAGATCGGAAGGTGTCGGACAGTCTGCACTGTTTTTTAACATAGTCGCAGTAGTGCGCTGCAGCTTGGGCAGAGGGGTAAATATCCAGCTGGCATAATGCTCCTTCAAACTGCACCGCCCTGGAGTCCATCCTTCCCACAGAGAGGCGGCCTTCAGAGCTCAACGTCTGTGGACGGGTCAGCGTTTCCTCGCCGTACTGCACAGCCCCGCAGCGTGCATGGAAAGATACGGAGCGTGGCCGGACCCCAACAGAGAAGGAGTGCCAATGTCCATCTTGCATATCGTACTTGAAGTAGATCGATGCTTTCTCGCCTGTGTAAACCACTACCCTTCCGGGCAGGAGCTGCAAGCCAAACTGCAGTCTGTCCCTGCCGTCACGCACACTAAAAATAAAGGCATTGTTCGCTCGCCAGGAGCTTAAACTCACTATGATGGAAAACTCCTCCTCCACACCTGCGGGGAGCAGGTCCACCGATGGGGCCTCAATGAGGGCATCCCGTCCGAGGATAACCCCAACACCAGGGGGCAGGATGGACAGAGATGAAGCAAGGGAGGTGAGGTAATGTGTCCCGGAAGAGTGTATGTCTCTGCGACCAGAAAGGCCCAGCTGATGAATAAGGTCTACACCTTAAGAGAAAGAAAAAGACAATTGTAAGCAACAAGGAAGCTAAGCGGGGTTTGGCTAGGTAAACACCACAAGAAAGACATTCAATGCTAGTTTGTTGTGTGGTTGGTTCTGCTAGGGTGTTCAAAGTGGTTTTTAACATGACACTAGAGTGTCCCAAGTTTGTTCAAACCTCTAAACTAAAGGATGAGCACTAGAGATGAGCGACTAGTCCACGCACTAGACCATGGCTTTAATTTAAATATGTTCAATAATTTAATTTGGCTGACAGCCACCATAAAACAATTTCTGACTTAGAGGGTCTCTATAATACAAACCACACAAATGGTATTAATATGTGCTTTGTCATCCATGACATCACGAATTACCCATGAGCCCTTGCATAGCATCTGTGGTCCAGATGAAGAGAGACAATGAGAAGAAAGTAGGGGTCTCAAACCACACATCTCTTTTCTCTCTTTCTCTTTCTGTGTGGATCATTCTCTTTTTTTCTGTCAAATGTTATTAGTCTGTGTGCATCTGCAAGACGAGAAAGGACATTTTAAGGAACTAATTTCTCATCATATCTGTTTAGTTTAGACCACGGCTCTTCAATTCCAGTCCTGGGGGGGCCGGTGTCCTGCAGACTTCAGTTCCAACTTACATTAAACACACCTGTATGTAATTTGCAAGTATTTCTGAACACCGTGAAAGACTTGTTCCAGGGTGTTTGATACTTGGATCTGACGTCTGCAGGACACCATCCCTCTGGGACTGGAGTTGAAGAGTCCTGGTTTAGAGTCATTTTAAAAAATATCACACACAATTTCATTAGGTTTACTTCTTGAATAGTGCAAATATCCATTAGCACCTTATATGAGCTATCTGTTAGCATCAAATTTATCTCATACTTCATTGCATATTTTGATTTGGATAAACAACAAAAGTCACAGACATTTAGGTGGAGGCTCTAGTGGAGCTTCAGTGAATGCATATTACTTACTGATGTTTTTAGGACAAGTTAGCTTTGCCTAAATGCTTGCTCCTAACCCAGACTTACCCACTTACACCCATCAACTGATAAGGCTCTGGTTCTCTGGAATTTGGACTTAAAGGTGAAGTTTGCAATTTCTGCACTACTTGAGCCACCAAACAGAATTGCAAATGTTCAACTTCAAATGTTTTCAAGCCCAACAGATAGTCCTGCACCAAACTCACGTCATCAGTTGAGTCCGTAATGCTGAGTCGGGCTGTTTGAGATGCTTATGCAAACTGAACAATATTCAATAACAACATACATTTCAGGAGAATTAACCTGAAAATGGTTTACCTGCTGTCTCTGTATATTAAGCTAGAATAGAAGCATTTTAACATCGAAGAAATTACACACTCCAACTTTAAATACATCATAAAGTTATACAGGCATGAGGGCAGCAGAGCAGATCTGTAAGGAACTACAGCAAGTCTGTTTTTGAGATCAAGTGAGCAGGAAAGCTTGTCCTCCTGTCAGCAAACACAGACAAGCTTTTACAAGGTTTGAGAATGTCCATAGAGAGATCTCTGAGGAGCTGTGCTGGAAACCGGCACTTTCATTACTAATCCAGACTTTCTGCTTTTCGTTTAAACAGATTTCTTCATCCTCCGCTTAAACAGATGACAAGCAAAAGGCAACAACGGTGGAGGCACAAAGTTACCGTTGTTCCCTCTCGTTCTTTCTGTTCTTTGAGTTACAAGTTCAGTGCAGGCCATAACTGTGCCTCGAAACTCTTTGTTGCTTGATTCAGTGTGGTTTTAAAAACAGACGGGATCTTAAACAACCGTGAAATAAAAGAGAATTAGACTTCAAAGCTCAGTCAGCCATGTTTTTGACTGGTAGCACATGGGCGACCCTGTGAACTTTCACCTCTTTGGCAGTTCAAATTGAACATTGAACAGCCAATAACTTATTTTTTTAGCGTCGCTATCATGAACAATCATGAAGAGATGCAGAGAAACCATCCTGGTGGCAATTGGTTGCACTCTGGCCATCTGGAGTACCAAACTATTTATGTTAAGAAGATTAGACTTGTGTGTAACCTGTCTCCCAATTTTACCAAGTAAACAGAGTAGACAGTTAGTGGATGATTATTATTATTATTTTTTGCATTGAACCAGTAAGAAACCACCTAGAAACCACCCAGAACACCCTAGCAACCACATAACAATGTGCTACTTAGCAATATAGCAATGCTTATTACAAATATAGCAACACTTGTGCATTTTGATAAATCCAGAATGTTGATAAACAAACAGTTACTAGTATAGCCATTGACTTCCACAGTATTTTTTCCCATACTATGGAGATCAATGGCTACCAGCAACTGCTTGGCTACCAGCATTCTTCAGAATATCTTCTTTGGGATTTGTGAATAAAACATCACTAAAAACATTACTTGTAGCGCACCTGCCATCCAATAATCGCAGTATTTAACGTGGCATGTTAGCAAGTTTTTGTTAGAGCCACTGTTTAAATGTTTATATTTCAAAAACGAACTAGTACAGGAACATCATTTTATCATTGAAAAGTTGTCTTGCGTGCATTTTAAATGCTTTTATACACCTTTGTTTGAGTGTTGATTAAACAAATTTGATTAATTAACTGATTATTTAACTGATTTGGTTTTCGCCTAAATTAAAAGTTTAATTTTGGTTTCTGTGTCGCTACATTTCATCAGTTCATGCATTCCCTGGGAATCAAACCCATGACCTCGGCATTGCTAGCTATGTGCTCTTCTGTTTGCACTACAGGAATGTACAGTAGATCATAAACAATCTTCTGTAAGCTCAAACACGCAGTGTAATGATAGTCGAGCAGTTTTCTAATGATATACTTTAAGGCTTCAGGATGTTGTGCAATCATAATTCATGTGTGCTTGTGTAACATCTTTACTGCAGGCTGTCCTGTATTATTTGAAGGTGTTTTAGTTATTTTTAGCAGCACATGTAGTCTTTTCTTACTAATGGCAGCTTGAACAGCAGCCAGACAGTGTTTTGTATCTCAGCGAGCGTTTGATCTTTATATTATCTTTGTTATAGTGATGTTTGCAGATAAAGATCAAATGCTGAATAAACTGTAAGTCTATGCTATCAGCGGGCCTACACGGAGTCTGCAGATTTCTGTAGAATATGAACACTCGTGAGTTTTACTGAGTGTTTTGTGGCCTTGGTGAGACTTGTTTCAAAGGTATAATAAAATCTTAAATGCTAAGAATCGCATGAATTGCAACAAATTGCTGAATCAGAGTCTTGAATGGAATCACTGAAACAGATCGTTTGAAGTGATTAATGAACTTGCCAACCTGTCAAAACATTTGCTGAAGTTTAAATCAGTGATGCTATTAAAACATCTCTGTCTGAACAAGAACGGATTTTGAAATTTGTATAATAGCATGCTCTTCTTTTGGAAACGTAATGGCCTAAAAAAGCATGTTTAATAAATTGAGATATGCACAATTACTGTATATATTTAGATCGAAATAATTTTAAATATATTGTATTTGCTATTTTATCACCCAGTCTGAATGACTGTTGCCTATGTTTCCCCCTCAATCTCTCTCTTCCTGTGATCTTATTTGATCTTTTCCATCTCACACAAATAGATGCAAATGCCAAAATACTCCCACCAGCTTAGATCAGGTTTCCTTCAGGATAAAAGCAGCTCACCGCAGGCTAACCTGCTTGACCTGTGAGTCCATCTAAACCAGCCTGAACTTGAAGTCTCTATCTCCACCTCTTCCTCACTTCCTCACTGTATCTCTGTATCTGTACAGTCTTCAGTGAGAGAAGAGCCCTGCAGAAATCTGGAAATGACTGATTAAGACTAGAGCGAGAGAAAACGTGACAGAAAGCGAGAGATAGAGAGTCGCTCAGAGCGCAAGAACAGACATGCCGACCGATTCAATGAAGAGAGAGCAGCACGTTCACAATCACATGTAATCTGACACAAATTCTTTCTGTTTGAACATTTGCATTTCCTTCCTTTTGAACTTCCTTTCCTGCTTCCGAATGTCCTTCCTTCATTTTTGGTTTCCTTCTGAATAAACTCCTTTCATTCTACAGTAGATTTCATAGCAGCTTGTTTCCACCACGGAATAAAAAAACAAAATATAATTACAACTTTTTATTTCACAATTCTGACTTTTTCCTTGCAATTCTAGGATTATATCTAAGAATTATGATTTTTTTTCCTAGAAAAATCCAAGAAAAATGTCAGAATTGCGAGATGTAAACTCAGAATTGCGAGAAAAAGTTATAATTGTAAGATATAATGTCAGAATTATGAAAAAAGTCAGGATTCCGAGATTTAAACTTAGAATTATGAGTCTTTCACTCTGAATTATGAGAAAAAGTCTGAATTGTTAGATATAAACTCAGAATTACGAGGAAAAAGTACGAATTATGAGAAAGTCAGAATTACTAGGAAAAAAAAATCAGAATTGCGAGATATTAATTGAGAATTACGAGAAAGTCACAATTCGAGAAAAAAATGCAATTCGAGAAAGTCAGAATGGCCAGATTTAAACTCAGAATTACAAGACTTTAACTAAGAATTATGAAAAAAATGTCAGAATTGCAAGATGTAAACTTAGAATTTTGAGTGAAAAAAGATTATAACTTGCAATTGCTATATATGATCTCACAATTGTGATAAAAAATGTTGCAAACTCTGTGATGGAAACAAGCTTCCATAAAAACCTCACACAGGCTCAAACCTCTTTTGCTTTTGTTCTTCTCTTATAAGTTGCTTTGGCTAAAGCATCTGCTAAATGTATAAATGTAAACTTTGTTCACAATATGAACATTCGATTCAAGATTTTTATTTGTCACATACACGATTATATAGAGAGTATATAACCAGCAGTGAAATGTGAGTTTAATCTGCTTCTAAGCGCTCAGTGATTCACACTGATTGCAATGCATCATATATGAGAGCCGATCATATATTATAGCTCATATAAAGCACAAATTATTATACACAAATGGCTTTTAGTGCCTGTAAAACATTTTATGAGTTTGCTCATTGCTCACTTCTCCTTTCTTCCCCCATCACTCTTTCTCTGTGTGTTTATATCCAATCTACATAGACATTTCACACAGTCTCAGTTTCATATTAACAGTAAAATATGCACACTGGCAGATCGGTGTTTCCGTAGAAACAGAAATACAATCAGAAGGAAAACAAACAAGACGCAGTCAAACCGAAGAACTGAAACTCCTTCTGTTTTAAATATTACAAACTATTTACTCTGAGTATTAAACTGAATACAAGGAAATATTTTAACATCCAAAGGACACGTGTCAGCTTTAAATTAAGGCAGAACTCTTGAGTCCGTGCAGAAGTTCAGAGGTCAAAGGTCAGAGGTGAGAAGGTGAGTGTACCTGGAGCTGCTGATGGCTCTTCTGCTGACAGCAGCGCCGCACATGTTGACAGGAGGAGGACGAGGAATCTCCTGTGGAAATCAACAACAAACACTTCATCATACTGCACACTGAGTAGTGTACGGCTGCACGATTTGGGGAAAAAATCGAATTGTGGAAAACTGTTTGAAAAATTGGACTGGTTTGATTGTGGCAGATTGATTAATGACTGAATTGCAACTTTTCTGAGAAAAACTGCAACTGCAATTTAAAATGTGATTTTAAAATGATTTTTGGCTTGCTCTTTTTGTTTGTAGGGCTGCAGTTTGCAATTTGGCCAAAACTTTGTGATTATATATCAATATGGCTATAATAATAATAATAATAATAATAATAAATAGAAATAAAAATTGCAAAATGAAAAATATTTATTTATATTATTAAAATAATCATATTATTATTAAAATGAAATCATTTATATTTATATAAATACAAATATGTAATAATATAATATAAATATAATATTAAAAATATATATATATTATTGTGCTGATAACAATTGAGTACATAAAAATAACACAATAATAATAATAATAAAAAATATAAATAAAAATTGCAAAATGAAAAATATTTATTTATATTATTAAAATAATCATATTATTATTAAAATTAAATTATTTATATTTATAGAAATACAAATATGTAATAATATAATATAAATATACTATTAAAAATAAATATATTATTGTGCTGATAACAATTGAGTACATAAAAATAACACAATAATAATAATAATAATAAAAATATTTTACATTACAACTGTAAAATTACAATGCTAATATTTATGGCTTTTTTAATTTCTTCCTCTTCAAATGTAAAAACAAACTTTTATTTTGACAGAATACCGCAGGGTTAAAACTTTTTTCCATTTCAGGATTTTGTTTTTATTTTGATTAATCGTGCAGCCTTAGTGTAATATATACTGCAAATCACATGCTGTTCCTTTATCATATGAATATATATGCAGCATACTAGGGCTGTGCAATTAATCGCATGCGATTCTCATGCGCATCTCGTCAGTAAAGCCGGTTCCGTGATTGGCACTAAATCGTCATCACCTGCTTTCAAATGGAGGCACAGAGCTGTAGTTCACTGACAAGCTAGGCAATATCGCGTTTATGATCGCAGATGAATCGCATTCGATTATGAACGTGATATTGCCTAGCAGTGAACTACGGCTCTGTGTATTAAATGCCGCTCCATTTGAAAGCAGGTGATGGCGATTTAGCGCCAATCACGGAACCGGCTTTACTGACCAGATGCGCATGAGAATCGTATGCGATTAATTGCACAGCCCTACAGCATACAGTATTAAACATTTCAAACTGATCAAACTATGTTGCATTTAATTTAGCAGGCTAATCCGTTTTTGCATATTTAACCCAATTTTTGCTATTGTAGGTATAACATGTCTTAAAAAATATTTTCCACTGGAGTCAGAAAAATAAACGTTTCCCTTTGAATGAATTCTGATCCCATTTTCCAGTTATTTTCTTGGTTTAATCATAAAATCACTTCGTTTTGATCAATTTCTCTTTTTAAAAAAGACTACTCTTATGTCATTTTTGCATCTCTAGTAAATGCATCTTGATTTAACAAGATATTTGCACTGATTTGTAAAATCGCTTTTTGCAGCAATACTGCTCGTTTTGCACACATAACGCTTCATTGGTTTTTGAAGGCTAGTTTTGACTGGAATTCCTGCCAAAATAAAGGCCTTCACACAAACCGCTGTCAGATGTGTACATGCTTTTCTCTCTAAAATCTCCACAATCTGACCCACATCACTGCGACCTTCACACTGAACCGAAAGTGAGCGCTCACGTACAGTAAAGCCATGCATGATGCTTTCATTGTTTTCCAGAGTGAATGGAAAGCATCAGACGTGTTTAAGACATTCCTGGTGTACGTGAATCCCTCAGGCCTGAATTCCTGCTGGAAGCCTGATCTCCAGTGACTCACTACAGGAACCCAGCATGTGCTCCTCAGATGTACAGAATCACCAGAACACAGTCCAGAATCAAACAGTAAACCACTCGAGGCCATGCGATAAGAGATGCTCCTATAAAACACCCTTAATCACAGTAAAATTTTGCGTATCCAGCTTATGTATAATCTACTGCACCTTGCATATTATTGTGTGTGTATATATGTGTACATAATGTAGAATGTGTACATACGGTGTATAATGTGTATTGATAACTGTAAGTATGTCTAACAGTACACTGTGTGTACTGAGTATATGTATGTGCATATTGCACATTGTCATCTGTATAAGTCTGTAAGTATGTAATGGTACTGTCTATATGTTAATTGTTTCTGCACTGTATGGTCCAATAAGATTCCACTGTGGGCGGGGCTACAAACCAGAATCCTCAGAGTAACATAGATGATCTTGCGCAACAGTGATTTTAAAAGACATAAAACTCATTAACAATTATAATCACGCTAAACAGATCTTCTGCCGAGCTTGATTTCTGTAGGCTACATCACACGCGCTTCAAACATGCCGAAAAATGTTATCTAAAAACTAGAAACGTTGCATTGTAAACTAAATAAAACACATTCAAGTTGAAGTACTAAAACTAGACCTGAAATAAAAAAGAAGAGTAAAAAGAAATATTTACTAAAAAATGTTATTGTAAAAATAGCATGAATATATATGCAGAAAATATTACATATTTAAAACTGTAGTAGGATATATTGCATTTTGCAATTTTCTTTTGCAACTGTAAGTATAATATCTGCTAGTGGGGTCAGCATGATCTCATTGGCAAATATTTTCATGTTTTAATCATAAAATCATTGATCAGTTTCTCATCAAACAAGAATATTTTATCTTATGTAATTTTTGCATCTTGCATCTGATTTAAAAATGTTCAGATATCTGTATTAAAAACACTTTTTGCAGTGATACTGTAGAAATATGAAATAACTTAATTTAAATGTTTCCTTGGCAACTAACTGAAATAAAATACAATTAAAGCTAAATAAATATGTAATAAAAAACTAAAATACCAAAGCACAACAATTATTTTTTTCAAAACTTCAATTAAAACAAACTAAAAACAAAAGCGAAGTAAAAATATTAATATATACTATAAAAGTACATAAATAATACTAAAATATTGTTCTTTATAGCATAGTATGACATATGTGTAAACATAGACTGCATTAATATATTATGGTATTGCAAAAAACAGCCATAGACATCACATAACATGAATGCACTATGACAGACTCATGTACTGCAGCTGTTGAATGTGTGTGGAAGCTCAGTTTGGGAGGGCGAGTGTGTTTTGGGGGTCGATCCTGACAGTATAATTCACATGAGAAATGAAATCCAAACAAAGCGTTTTATGACTGTGACGGAGCGGACAAATGGAGGTCCGTCTGGTGCTGTTATAAACTGTAATTATCCTGTTGATGAGAGAAGCTGAACACAGAAACGCTGTGCCCTTCACTTCAGAAAGTGTGAGCAACCGCTGCCCCGAGAAGGATTTGAAAGTAGTTGTATGGCTAAAATGGAAAGAACAAGATTGCTGAGTCCCAAACAATTTGATAAGCAGCATTTTGATGCAAAGCAGACCAGAAACTCTGGATGCTCAACTGGAATCTGACAGTTTGGTGGCGCTAAAGAGCCAGATCAGTTAGCTAAAACATGTCTGTCTATACACAAACCAAAGGTTTAGTCTGTCAAATTAACTAACAACATGTTCCACAATGAAATATTCTGCTTGAATAGTGCTATATTTCTTTAAAGTCAGTCTCACTTGGTTTAATATTTTGTTAAATAAATGCAAAATGTGTGGATTAAATAATTTTTGTAGGCACTTTATGTGACAAACATGCATAGGCTATATCTAACAAACATAAACATTTTATTTCTAAGATTAAGTTCAAGATTTTGAATGTGTGGGAGGATTGAAAACAAATATTGTTGATCTTCCCAGTAATCATATCTTTGTAAAGCAATGCTAAGCCATTAAGCACAACAGAACACTGTTATATTACTACAGTTGAGATACTATTATATGTTTAAATATTTTTATATATATATATATATATTTTTATTAATTTTTATTTCAGTTTTAGTTATTTTAGTACAGTTAAACTAAATGAAGATGTGAAATGTTAGCTGAAATAAAACGATTTTTTATATTTAATTTATTAAATTTATTATTATAGATTTTTTTATTATTATTATTGTTAGTATTAGTTTAATAACCCTGCAAAAGAACAGATCTGAACTACTTAAACTAGTCTAAGCTAGTCACCTAATTTTTTTTTTTTTACTTCAAGACTGATTATAACTTCATGTCAGTTACATAAAAGGAAGATTTGTCTAATTTGAATCAAAAACTAAGACTGATTAACACTTGACTAGCTGCTAAGTGGTTAGACTAGTTGTTAAGACACAGACTTAACATGCAACAGGCTGCAGGTTTGAGGAACTGAAGATCTACGTCAATGAAGAAACCTCCTCCTCGTACAGGACTGACAGTCGGTTATATAATCCTCCAGGAGAAGAATGTGGAGTCAGAGAAACCATCATTCATCCTGACACAGTGTCGAGATACTTCCCTCATAACCCTTAAACCAGCAGCCCCAGGGAAGTCTATCTAGTCATCATATTTGACTAACACTAACCCCAAGAGATTTCATCCTCCTCCTGATATGCTGACACCAACAAAACCTTCAAGATACACCTCTAAACACAACTTCAACCACAATCAGAGGCGCTTCTGATAAATACAATCGCTTTAAACAAACAAAATGGCTCTTTAATGTATTATAACTTCTCAGCTACTCTAGAAAACCCAATTTCCCATCATAAATCGCTTGTTATGTTTCTCATTTGTAAGCATATGCTAGATGTTCTCAGGTCCATGAAGCACCTTCGAGGAAAACACACGATTTCAATCAAGGTTACCTGCTGTTTTGTATTGGTCAGCCTGATCAGTTGGTCAAACTTGTTTGTTTTCCCACAGTTCTCTCTGAGAGGACGCCACCTGTATCCGCTCGAGAGGACGGTGTGACATTCCACGGCCCAAGAAAAGAAAACAAAAACACAAACAAAACACGGCGGAATAAAGAAACGGAGGAGGCCGAATCTAAACGAGTTTGTCTGTGCGGTTAAAACAGCAACTGTATGTTCCTGTGATGACTCACAGGACGTCATATTCCTCAACATCTGAGAAAATGCTTTTCATGAACATGATGAAACAATCTCCAAGCTCCTCGAAGAGCTCTAAAATCTCTGGATTTATCCATCCACATATGTTCAAACTTCATTAAACAGGCTGTGGCCTCATTAGAACAGCGATGCCAGACCCTAAAGTACTCTCACGTCTGGCTACAGTAGTGAACAAAACTAGTTTTGAAGCAACATAGGCTTGTTTAAATGGCTACTAGCAGTGTTGGGGGTAATGCATTACAAGTAACATGAGCTATGCAATCAGATTACTTTTTCAAGTAACTAGTAAAGTAATGCATTACTTTTTAATTTACAAGATAATCAGGGTTACTTTTTCAAATAAGTAATGCCAGTTACTTTTCTCATTCATTGACCGACCGCTCTCATGTTGCCATGTTGAGAGAAATCGGGAGTAATTACATAGACGTTGTGTGCGCTGTGTGAACATGATGGTTATATTTGCGTGTCATGTTTTTTATTGCTGAAGAATGTTAAACTTTCTTCTGCATCCTATTCTTCATGCAATCCAGAACAGCAGCAGAGCTGAAAGGGTTGTTTGAGCTGTGCCCTCCACTGTACAGATGTGAATTTACATTTCCTTTAGCCTGAGGTTTATAAATTTCACTTTTGGTGTGAAAGGGCTTTTCACATTTGCCAGGAAGGAAGCCCAGCCCAGATTTAAAAATGTAATGCAAAAGTAATGTAACAGATTACTTTCCATAAAAAGTAACAGTTTTTAAAAGTAACATTCCCCATAAATATTGCAACTGAACGTGACTCTCAAATATAAACAGCAGATTCAATATATAAAACTAGATACAGAAGTTGCATCCGCTTTTCTGGGTCATGAAAACTTTTGCCAGTCAAGAAACATTCTGGTTCTTCAGAGTTTTGACCAATGAATTTCCAGATTTGACAGATTACATTGGGTTCAAGCTTATGAAAGTCATTGTCAGTTGTCAAATTTAGGTTAAGGTCCCCACACTTTTTGTCTGCTAGTGCTACAAGTATATTAACTGACCATGTGACCCCAAATACAAACAATATATTCAATGTATAAAACTAGATTCAGTAAGTTGCATCCACTTTTGTACGTCAAGAAAACTTTTGCCAGTCACGAAATATTCTGGCTCTTTAGTAGCATCTGCAAGATTTCCTGAAACCAAGATTTCCTGACCCTTATTGACCTGTAAGTATTTAATATGGGCTTTTTGACCTTAAATGTCCACAGCATTTGGAGATAGTTGACATTACAGCATCCTAAAGCAACTACTGAGATGTTTCACTTGCACGTGACCCCCTGATTGTTCATCTATCTTCAATTCTAGCTAAACAAACGGCTTTACAGCTGCACAAAACAGCAGGGAAGTCGCTCAAAAACGTCTCAACCAATCACCTTTTAGGGGTGTGGCTAATGTAGATCTCTCTGATTCACAGCGCTTGCCTAATTTATGCTCATATCAGTCCATGCCAGAGCTAAAGCCATGTTCTCAGCATACTGAGCAGATGCTCGCGTAGCAGAGATTGTTCTCTCACTGATCGGCTGCCAATATCTGATCCTGTTGGCATTGGTTTCTCACACCTGCAGCCAGAGCGTGACTTCATTACTAAAACGCTGTTCTGTTGGTAACCCAGGGTTAGTTTTAGATCTGGACCTTCTAAAAAGACCTGTGTATTGCATGCTAAGCTTCTTCTCTAGCAAGACTGACTCTTTAAACGACTTAACTTCTCTGGTGAATGGCACAGTTATGCAGATTCACCAGCACCAATCCAACCTGAAAATTCATGCTGGTTTAGGTCCAGTCTTTTTGAAAAGATGAGAAACAATACGCACACAAAAAAACGTCAAAGATACTGTAAAACTGTCTCCACAAACATGGACCAAGAACAAGTAGAGCTAAAGTATCTGTAAACATCTCTGAAAACAAAAAATCTCTAGCTATGTAATGGAAAACTTGAGCAAAACCACAAATAAAGACACTTCAATTTATTTATTGCAAAATAAATCCCATCAGCATGATACAAGACTCTTCTGATCACCCTGCTGGGTTTAATTTGGCAATAATGACAGCATAACTCTTAGAAAATAACTCATTCTCTTGTACGTATATGATGATATGGTCAATGCTAGCAGATTGTGCTGTACGTTATAATGCTTCTGAATACTTTGAATCTCTCCTCTGTTTTGATCTGATTCCAGTGTTGGATGCACAACAACACTGAATGAATTCATTAAATGTGCATCAACACTCATCTAACAAATGCAAACATGCATGCATAAGTAACTGTCAATCAAATCAAATTGATCAATCAAACTGATTACATTGTGTTCAAGCACATGAGAGTAATTTTTAGTTGTCAAATTGGACATTGGATTTGAATTGGTTCCACTGAGACACTCAGTTCAACTAACAAATGCAATCATGCATGTGCATTGTAATGTCAAGAATATTATTTATTATGACTAATCAGACCAATTACATTGGGTTTAAGCATATGAAAGTGTCTTTTAGCTGTTTAATCAGGTCAAGGTTCCCATGCGTTTTGACCAGTGAATTGCTTCCAGGTTGGAGGATGTGAAATGACACTCAATGCTCATCTAATAAATGCAATCATGCATAAATAAGTGACTGTTGCAATGTCAAGAATATTATTTAATATGACCAAATCCAACTGATTACATTGGGTTCAAGCTTATGAAGTAATTTTTAGGTGTCAAATCAGGTTTCCACACTTTTTAACCAATGAATTGCCAAGTGTTTTCCATGATTAGACATGAACAGACACAAAAATATACAAAATGTCTCCAATAAGACCCTCAACATCTGTCATCAATTAAATGTTTTAGAAATTTATATTACTTTCCTTCATTTTTTTCCCAATTTGGCCCAGTTTTCCTTGATATTTCCATATTTTCCATGACCAAATTAAGCCTGTCATGGAGAAACATCTATTGAAAGGCAAAGTTCCCCCAAAAATGATCATTCTGTCATCGTTCCAAAACTTTCTTTCTCCTGCAGAACATAAAACATGACATTTTGAAGAACAATGGGGTCCAAAACACTGAGACATTCTTCAAAGTATCTTCTTTTTCCACAGATGAAAGAAAGTCATACAGGTTTGGAACGACAAGAGGGCAAGTCAATGATGACAGAACAATCATTTTTGCATGAAAATGCTGCACTTTTTCAGTCAGAGGCCCCTAAACAACATTTTAAAGAAGTAACATGTTATCTAATATTAGTGTTTTGAGATAAACCGAGGAAGTGAATTCGCAGTCAGGTGCATGTGTGGATTTGTTGGGATTTCATTGAGTCAGGAACGGCTGTCCAGATGTTAGAGGTCAATGCTCATCTCCATGAGGAATGTTGCTGCTGTTGTGTGTCGGTTTGGGGACGGGAACTAACAGCGCACAGTAAAACCACTCATATTTCACAACCACTCCAGCCAAATCAACACTTTATCAAACCAGTTACAGTTCATAAATGCAAACAAATAAGCCAGTAAATCACAAAGCCTCCTCAGCTGGTGCACATTTGGTTCTAAAGCAGGAGGAATTTAACCCCGGATCAACATATGGAAAATACAGAAGCAGACTGACTGAAAATAGCAATTGATTTGTGATCATTATGAAGGCTATAATGTCAGAAGTCAATCTGGTGTTGGAGTTACAGACTGAGATGAAAACTATATTTAATATGTATGCACGAAACGCCAGCATTTATTTAGGAATGCATGTCTACTGTGCACGAGTTAAAACACTTCTGTAGTTTAGTTTATATGATTAATGCACGCCAATAAATGCATCGCGATCTGATCAGATCTGCTCGTTCTTTTTATTATCAATAACGCGCAAAGAACTAACAGATTATGGCAAGCCGTTTTGACATTTATTTCTTCTCAGGATATGTATTTTTGATATCAACAATTTAATTTTCACTAGTTAAAATGTTCATTCTTGATATCAGGAATTGTATTTCTACTAGTAACAATTGTAATTTTTGATATCAACAATTATATTTCCACTAGTAACAATGTTAATTCTTGATATCAACAATTACATTTTCACTAGTTAAAATGCCAATTATTGAGATCAACAATTACATTTCTACTAGTAAAAACTATCATTTTTGATATCAAGAATTGTATTTTCACTAGTTAAATGTCACCATAGGCTTCCATTCAAAATCAATTGTTGATATCAACAACTTAGTTCTTGATATCAACAACTTAGTTCTTGATATCAACAACTTAGTTCTTGATATCAACAACTTAGTTCTTGATATCAACAACTTAGTTCTTGATATCAACAACTTAATTGTTGATATCAACAACTTAGTTCTTGATATCAGCAATTTAGTTCTTGATATCAACAACTTAGTTCTTGATATCAACAACTTAGTTCTTGATATCAACAACTTAGTTCTTGATATCAAGAACTAAGTTGTTGATATCAAAAATTACCTTCCCAATTTTTGATATCAACAACTTAGTTTTTGATATCAACAACTTTAATTCTTGATATCAACAACTTAATTGTTGATATCAACAATTCACATTTTAACTAGTGACAATTAATTCTTGATATCAAGAACTAAGTTGTTGATATCAAGAATTAAATTGTTGATATCAAGAACTAAGTTGTTGATATCAAGAATTAAATTGTTGATATCAACAATTAAGTTGTTGATATCAACAATGAAGTTGTTGATATCTGTAATAGTTTTGTCGTATGGCAAGCCGTTTTGACATTTATTTCTTCTCAGGATATGTATTTTTGATATCAACAATTTAATTTTCACTAGTTAAAATGTTCATTCTTGATATCAGGAATTGTATTTCTACTAGTAACAATTGTAATTTTTGATATCAGCAATACATTTCCACTAGTAACAATGTTAATTCTTGATATCAACAACTACATTTTCACTAGTTAAAATGCCAATTATTGATATCAACAATTACATTTCTACTAGTAAAAACTATCATTTTTGATATCAAGAATTTATATCATGGGAATAGCAATAGGCAAGCCGTTTTGACTTTTATTCCTTCTCAGGATATGACTTCTTGATATCAACAATTCCATTTTCACTAGTTAAAATGTTAATTCTTGATATCAGGAATTATATTTCTACTAGTAACAATTGCAATTTTTGATATCAACAATTATATTTCCACTAGTAACAATGTTAATTCTTGATATCAACAATTACATTTTCACTAGTTAAAATGCCAATTATTGAGATCAACAATTACATTTCTACTAGTAAAAACTATCATTTTTGATATCAAGAATTGTATTTTCACTAGTTAAATGTCACCATAGGCTTCCATTCAAAATCAATTGTTGATATCAACAATTAAGTTCTTGATATCAACAACTTAGTTCTTGATATCAACAACTTAGTTCTTGATATCAACAACTTAGTTCTTGATATCAACAACTTAGTTCTTGATATCAACAACTTAGTTCTTGATATCAACAACTTAGTTCTTGATATCAACAACTTAGTTCTTGATATCAACAACTTAATTCAACAACTTAATTGTTGATATCAACAACTTAATTGTTGATATCAACAACTTAGTTCTTGATATCAACAATTAAGTTGTTGATATCAAGAACTAAGTTGTTGTATGGCAAGCCGTTTTGACATTTATTTCTTCTCAGGATATGTATTTTTGATATCAACAATTTAATTTTCACTAGTTAAAATGTTCATTCTTGATATCAGGAATTGTATTTCTACTAGTAACAATTGTAATTTTTGATATCAGCAATATATTTCCACTAGTAACAATGATAATTCTTGATATCAACAATTACATTTTCACTAGTTAAAATGCCAATTATTGATATCAACAATTACATTTCTACTAGTAAAAACTATCATTCTTGATATCAAGAATTTGTATTTTCACTAGTTAAATGTCACCATAGGCTTCCATTCAAAATCAATTGTTGATATCAACAACTTAGTTCTTGATATCAACAACTTAGTTCTTGATATCAAAAACTTAGTTCTTGATATCAACAACTTAGTTCTTGATATCAACAACTTAGTTCTTGATATCAACAACTTAGTTCTTGATATCAGCAATTTAGTTCTTGATATCAACAATTAAGTTCTTGATATCAACAATTAAGTTGTTGATATCAAGATTACGTTGTTGATATCAAGAACTAAGTTGTTGATATCAACAATTACCTTCCCAATTGTTGATATCAACAACTTAGTTTTTGATATCAACAACTTTAATTCTTGATATCAACAATTAAATTGTTGATATCAACAATTAACGTTTTAACTAGTGACAATTAATTGTTGATATCAACAACTTAAGTGTTCTGATATCAACAACTTAATTCTTGATATCAAGAACTAAGTTGTTGATATCAAGAACTAAGTTGTTGATATCAAGAACTAAGTTGTTGATATCAACAATTAAGTTTTTTATATCTGTTAATAGTTTTGTCGCCCTTTTGGACATTTATTGTTTAAATTGTTGATATCAACAACTTAGTTCTTGATATCAACAACTTAATTGTTGATATCAAGAACTAAGTTGTTGATATCAACAATTAAGTTGTTGATATCAACAATTAAGTTGTTGATATCAACAATTAAGTTGTTGATATCAAGAACTAAGTTGTTGATATCAAGAACTAAGTTGTTGATATCAAGAACTAAGTTGTTGATATCAAGAACTAAGTTGTTGATATCAACAATTAAGTTGTTGATATCAAGAACTTAATGTTGATATCAACAATTGATTTTGAATGGAAGCCTATGGTGACATTTAACTAGTGAAAATACAATTCTTGATATCAAAAATGATAGTTTTTACTAGTAGAAATGTAATTGTTGATCTCAATAATTGGCATTTTAACTAGTGAAAATGTAATTGTTGATATCAAGAATTAACATTGTTACTAGTGGAAATATAATTGTTGATATCAAAAATTGCAATTGTTACTAGTAGAAATATAATTCCTGATATCAAGAATGAACATTTTAACTAGTGAAAATGGAATTGTTGATATCAAGAAGTCATATCCTGAGAAGGAATAAAAGTCAAAACGGCTTGCCTATTGCTATTCCCATGATATAAATTCTTGATATCAAAAATGATAGTTTTTACTAGTAGAAATGTAATTGTTGATATCAATAATTGGCATTTTAACTAGTGAAAATGTAGTTGTTGATATCAAGAATTAACATTGTTACTAGTGGAAATGTATTGCTGATATCAAAAATTACAATTGTTACTAGTAGAAATACAATTCCTGATATCAAGAATGAACATTTTAACTAGTGAAAATTAAATTGTTGATATCAAAAATACATATCCTGAGAAGAAATAAATGTCAAAACGGCTTGCCATAGTTGTTGATATCAACAATTACCTTCCTATATTGTTGATATCAACAACTTAGTTCTTGATATCAACAACTTAATTGTTGATATCAACAATTAAGTTGTTGATATCAAGAACTAAGTTGTTGATATCAAGAACTAAGTTGTTGATATCAAGAAATGCCATTTTTACTAGTAAGAATAGCTATGGTAATGAGATCATGAATATTAATGAGGTCTTCCCTCTTTTTAGCGTCAGCACTAGCCAAAGATGGCGGAAGGAAGAACATCCATGCACAGAAACGGCTCCTTTTTATTTATTTGTTTTGTCAATGAAACATGAAAATTATATTATGGCTGGATTTATTTATTTATTTTTGTTAATTAAAAAAAAGTAATTGTATTAATATTTCTTTTTATTGGCCACCAAGTCCTTTGGATAGCCTAATTAAAGGAAAAATGAACAAGGCATAGGCTACATCATATAAAAAATAAAACCAAAATGAATAATATAGAAAAATAACTTCATGTCGCTTTTTCAAATGTTTATTTTTTGTTTCATTACACTTTCTTCTAATACATCAAATAAAAAATACAACCAAAACGAAAAATAAAACGGATAATAATGCGTCATAGAAGGTTAGTAGGCCTACTTTTTTATATATATATATATATATATATATATATATATATATATATATATATATCAGTTGTATTTAGGCTATATTGCCTACCCAAATTCGTGAGGGCGTTTCTCTTTGTTTATAGGCCGGTGCATTTTTTTTTGTTTGTTTTTTTTTTTACTGTATGCTACATTTGGATGTATTATTATGTACACCGACATGTTTGATGAGCCGACATAAGGGCCTTTCGCATCTCTTTAGTTCCAGAACTAAAAGTATAGTATATATATATATACAGGGGCGGCGCCAGAGAATGTTGAACGCAGGTGCTGAGGGGGTGCTAGATCAATGACAGGGGGAGCTGGGCAATTAATAGTAAATATGACCAAAACAGGTTGTTATTATTATTATTTTTTTTATATGAATAATAAAATCACTATATAGGCGCATTTCAAATGTTTATGAGGAATGTGGGAGTATTATCGCTCTCAGCCTATCTGCATGGGGGCGCACACGCAATTATTTTTATTTATTTATTTTTTCCTGCGGAAAGAGCTTATACTCCCGTCATTTTTGGATATGCTTTCTGTCGTATCATGCAGTCTCCGTGAATGGAGCGCGTCACAACAATGAACCAGATCACAGACATAAGAAATAAATCTGCAGAAAGCTTGAAAACCAATTATAATAATAAAAAAAAAATCTTCTCTGAATATGTAGTCCGTATAGGTGCATTTCTCTATTAAAGGCACGTCCACTGTGGAGATGGCGAGCCTGAGAAAGCACTAGTTTATTAATAAATAATTAAAATGTATTTTTCCCCGATGCATTCATAATCATTACTTTAGTCGGTGCTTTGCGGCAAGCGTTATTTATGCGTGCGTTTGAGCGCGGAATAATACGCCTAAATGCCTAAATAATAGGCATAAATAATAACCTAAATGGTTATATACTATCAACTTAATATAAACGTGCGAATAGTTGACTAGAAAAATCGTTAGTCGGGGCAGGCCAACAGTAGGCTACTACTTGGCACAAGGAACCGATCCATTTTTTAAATAAAATGCTGACATTACGTGCGACTGCAAATCACATTATTGCAATGCAGTATTTATGCATGTGTTTAATGAGTCAAATGTTTTTATTTTATTTCATTTTTTATGGGGGTGCTATGGGGGTGCTTTGGTTTTTCTTGGGGGTGCTGGAGCACCTGCTAGCCCCTTCCTAGCGCCGCCCATGTATATATAGGCCTATACAGGGCTCGAATTGAGGGGGGATGCGGGGGGATGGCATCCCCTGGTGAAAAAAAAAGAACAAAAAGCATCCCCTCTGTAAAACCACCATCCCCCCTAACCACCCCCCTTGGATTATTAATTTTGTGTAGGCTATTACGTAAAAATGATCATGCACATTACATGTTAAAATTCTCTACTTATGATCATTTAAGAAACTAAATAACGGCGATTGGCCAAGCTGCGCACAAGCGGAAGCAATTGTTTTCGTTATTTTTAGCGCAAAATGGTTCAAACGCAACTTTTGAAGTTTTTTAAAAATAAGACAACTGAAGGTATTATTTTAGACATTCTCCTGACATAATGTAGGGACTGAGAGACGATAGGAGAGCTGACATTATCCAACTTAGAGAAAAAAAAAAAGCATTCACTGCGATGAAGCCCGTTAGAATAAAGTATGTGGAAACTATCCAAAATTCTGCTAATTTGAAAGCTATGAAAACTGTATCTCTGTATTCATCCTTTGTGTCTTCTTAAGATGTAATTTTATTACCTTATTTTTTTGTTAACCCTGGCAAGTCTGAGTGTATATTCTGGAATTTTTATTATAATTTTTTTATTTTTTTTATTTTGTCTTTGTGTATAATTGTAACTGTACTGTCGTAATGTTTGTACTGTTTAATAATAATAAAAAAGCCCATTAGAATACAGTTAGAATGCCCTTATAGTTCCAGCACTGAAACAAAAAATACCCAGCTATGAGTTTTTACGTTTTTATATTCATTGCACAAGCAATGTACTTTTCTGTATATCTGCACATGTTCGTGAGGCCGCGAGCACAAATGTGGTATTAATTTTATACAACAGCACAGAGCAACAAGGTTTCATTCCGTGAATGAATCAGTTTTTGAACGAATCGAGTGAGCCAGTGATTCAACGGTCCATTCAGATGGTCTCACTTGTTTCGTTTCTACTTGAATCAGCCGTTTTGAACAAATCTTTTGACTTGAATGATTCAGTAAGTAATTTATTGAAACAGGGACTTTCTGCCACCTACTGGCAGTTTCATTGTCATACTTATTTATCCATGACAGACATAAACCAGCCAAGGTGCCAGCACAACAACACATGCAGCAAAATATTGTTTAATGATCATTATTGACCAAAATTCTCTATTTCAGGCCCCAGAAGGAATTTTATTTTATATAAATAATAGTTCATTTAATAAGGCTATTTTTTTCATGAAATAGAAACCTTTTTAAAAATGAGACCAATTTTGTAATCATTGTGTAAAATTAGCCACAGGATCATCACAACTAATTTTGTACTTAATATACTAAAAATGAGTCTTTAGTACTTCTTAAGATAAACTTAAGATCGACTGTGCTATTTTGAGACACCATAAATATGAACTAAAATGCACTTTTAACATAGGCTACTACCTCTGTGTTTAAAAAATTTATTTAGTTACCACTTGTAGCACACTTGAACACATTTTTCATAGCACTCAAGTGTAATAAATAAAGTGTAATAAAAATTATGTAATCTTGCCCATCTGGTTAATTGCTTATTATTATTATTATTATTATTATTATGCTATTTTGTTATTGGGCTATATTGTTGTTGTTTCACTTTGTAACAATAAATGTGTTTAGAGACTGTTATCTTAAAAGAGATAAATAAAATGGTGTCTTCATAGTACAGCACTATTTAGCCTAATCATGTCTGGAAACTTGACAAGTGTGTTTTATTGGGATAAATGTAAAAAAAAAAACACGTATACGATCTATGAGCATTTCACACATTGCTATGCACACTAATAATATGAAACTACTTTCGCTACACTACAGTTATACACATGTATTGCATTATATTCAATAAAACGGGGAAAAAGACGGCTTACAAGATTCCTTATCCTTATCTAGTGGATCAAATTAATATCACATCTTCCAGTTGAAATGGCTGATAGTTTAGAATTTGATTTTGGCAACGGCTATTTGAATTCAGTGAATACAATGAATTCTATTTACACTAAGTGAAAATAGCATATTTTGTTAGCAATAGATTCTATGTAATAATGGGAACATTTTCTTGCAGTAATAGGCTACTAATTTGATGCTGTTTATACTACTTATTGCAAGTAGTGGGTGATATCTGCACCTCAGTATTGTAGTAGGCTACATTAGCCTATAAAACAGTATACAATAACGTATTGAGTGTAAATTATAAATTTTATTACAATTATTAACTGGATGCCGCCCCTACAACTAACCCTAACCATAACCAATAACAACGTCATTTTCCAGTATTCGATTATTTCCTTAATTTAAAAATAAATAAAATTTAATGCCTTTCCTATGTGATACAGGATGTGAAAAGAGAGTAGAGAGAGGTCGGTAAAAGGCGGAATCGAACACGGGTCAAACGCGTCAAAAATCATCTGCTGCGTGCTCTACCTACTGAGCCACTGAAGCTGACGGCGGCGATCAGTGGTTTTATAGAGATTTTATTCTGCGACATGTTGGTAGGCGGAGTTATTGTAAGCAGCTTCTGCCTCAATGACAACTAAACAATTATTAAAAGTAGCCTACAGCAGCGTTTTATTTTCATGAGAGGGCAATCGAATGTGCCGTTCTCTTTTGGGCTCTGTACCTTGTCGTCTATACGCCATACACATTCATAAAGAGCGGCACTCGTCGTTAAATTATGCACATATCCAAAAAGGAAGTCATTACTATGCACATATCCAAAAAGGAATTCTTGATATCAAGAACTAAGTTGTTGATATCAAAAACTAAGTTGTTGATATCAAGAACTAAGTTGTTGATATCAACAATTAAGTTGTTGATATCAAGAACTAAGTTGTTGATATCAAGAACTAAGTTGTTGATATCAAGAACTAAGTTGTTGATATCAACAATTTAAACAATAAATGTCAAAAGGGCGACAAAACTATTACAGATATAAAAAACTTAATTGTTGATATCAACAACTTAGTTCTTGATATCAACAACTTAGTTCTTGATATCAACAACTTAGTTCTTGATATCAAGAATTAAGTTGTTGATATCAAGAACTAAGTTGTTGATATCAACAATTAATTGTCACTAGTTAAAACGTTAATTGTTGATATCAACAATTTAATTGTTGATATCAAGAATTAAAGTTGTTGATATCAAAAACTAAGTTGTTGATATCAACAATTGGGAAGGTAATTGTTGATATCAACAACTTAGTTCTTGATATCAACAACGTAATTCTTGATATCAACAACTTAATTGTTGATATCAAGAACTTAATTGTTGATATCAAGAACTAAATTGCTGATATCAAGAACTAAGTTGTTGATATCAAGAACTAAGTTGTTGATATCAAGAACTAAGTTGTTGATATCAAGAACTAAGTTGTTGATATCAAGAACTAAGTTTTTGATATCAAGAACTAAGTTGTTGATATCAAGAACTAAGTTGTTGATATCAACAATTGATTTTGAATGGAAGCCTATGGTGACATTTAACTAGTGAAAATACAATTCTTGATATCAAAAATGATAGTTTTTACTAGTAGAAATGTAATTGTTGATCTCAATAATTCGCATTTTAACTAGTGAAAATGTAATTGTTGATATCAAGAATTAACATTGTTACTAGTGGAAATATAATTGTTGATATCAAAAATTGCAATTGTTACTAGTAGAAATATAATTCCTGATATCAAGAATGAACATTTTAACTAGTGAAAATGGAATTGTTGATATCAAGAAGTCATATCCTGAGAAGGAATAAAAAGTCAAAACGGCTTGCCTATTGCTATTCCATGATATAAATTCTTGATATCAAAAATGATAGTTTTTACTAGTAGAAATGTAATTGTTGATATCAATAATTGGCATTTTAACTAGTGAAAATGTAGTTGTTGATATCAAGAATTAACATTGTTACTAGTGGAAATGTATTGCTGATATCAAAAATTACAATTGTTACTAGTAGAAATACAATTCCTGATATCAAGAATGAACATTTTAACTAGTGAAAATTAAATTGTTGATATCAAAAATACATATCCTGAGAAGAAATAAATGTCAAAACGGCTTGCCATAGTTGTTGATATCAACAATTACCTTCCTATATTGTTGATATCAACAACTTAGTTCTTGATATCAACAACTTAATTGTTGATATCAACAATTAAGTTGTTGATATCAAGAACTAAGTTGTTGATATCAAGAACTAAGTTGTTGATATCAAGAAATGCCATTTTTACTAGTAAGAATAGCTATGGTAATGAGATCATGAATATTAATGAGGTCTTCCCTCTTTTTAGCGTCAGCACTAGCCAAAGATGGCGGAAGGAAGAACATCCATGCACAGAAACGGCTCCTTTTTATTTATTTGTTTTGTCAATGAAACATGAAAATTATATTATGGCTGGATTTATTTATTTATTTTTGTTAATTAAAAAAAAGTAATTGTATTAATATTTCTTTTTATTGGCCACCAAGTCCTTTGGATAGCCTAATTAAAGGAAAAATGAACAAGGCATAGGCTACATCATATAAAAAATAAAACCAAAATGAATAATATAGAAAAATAACTTCATGTCGCTTTTTCAAATGTTTATTTTTTGTTTCATTACACTTTCTTCTAATACATCAAATAAAAAATACAACCAAAACGAAAAATAAAACGGATAATAATGCGTCATAGAAGGTTAGTAGGCCTACTTTTTTATATATATATATATATATATATATATATATATATATATATATATATATCAGTTGTATTTAGGCTATATTGCCTACCCAAATTCGTGAGGGCGTTTCTCTTTGTTTATAGGCCGGTGCATTTTTTTTTGTTTGTTTTTTTTACTGTATGCTACATTTGGATGTATTATTATGTACACCGACATGTTTGATGAGCCGACATAAGGGCCTTTCGCATCTCTTTAGTTCCAGAACTAAAAGTATAGCTATATATATATATACAGGGCGGCGCCAGAGAATGTTGAACGCAGGTGCTGAGGGGGTGCTAGATCAATGACAGGGGGAGCTGGGCAATTAATAGTAAATATGACCAAAACAGGTTGTTATTATTATTATTTTTATATGAATAATAAAATCACTATATAGGCGCATTTCAAATGTTTATGAGGAATGTGGGAGTATTATCGCTCTCAGCCTATCTGCATGGGGGTGCGCACGCAATTATTTTTATTTATTTATTTTTTCCTGCGGAAAGAGCTTATACTCCCGTCATTTTTGGATATGCTTTCTGTCGTATCATGCAGTCTCCGTGAATGGAGCGCGTCACAACAATGAACCAGATCACAGACATAAGAAATAAATCTGCAGAAAGCTTGAAAACCAATTATAATAATAAAAAAAAAATCTTCTCTGAATATGTAGTCCGTATAGGTGCATTTCTCTATTAAAGGCACGTCCACTGTGGAGATGGCGAGCCTGAGAAAGCACTAGTTTATTAATAAATAATTAAAATGTATTTTTCCCCGATGCATTCATAATCATTACTTTAGTCGGTGCTTTGCGGCAAGCGTTATGCGTGCGTTTGAGCGCGGAATAATACGCCTAAATGCCTAAATAATAGGCATAAATAATAACCTAAATGGTTATATACTATCAACTTAATATAAACGTGCGAATAGTTGACTAGAAAAATCGTTAGTCGGGGCAGGCCAACAGTAGGCTACTACTTGGCACAAGGAACCGATCCATTTTTTAAATAAAATGCTGACATTACGTGCGACTGCAAATCACATTATTGCAATGCAGTATTTATGCATGTGTTTAATGAGTCAAATGTTTTTATTTTATTTCATTTTTTATGGGGGTGCTATGGGGGTGCTTTGGTTTTTCTTGGGGGTGCTGGAGCACCTGCTAGCCCCTTCCTAGCGCCGCCCATGTATATATAGGCCTATACAGGGCTCGAATTGAGGGGGGATGCGGGGGGATGGCATCCCCCTGGTGAAAAAAAAGAACAAAAAGCATCCCCTCTGTAAAACCACCATCTCCCCTAACCACCCCCCCTTGGATTATTAATTTTGTGTAGGCTATTACGTAAAAATGATCATGCACATTACATGTTAAAATTCTCTACTTATGATCATTTAAGAAACTAAATAACGGCGATTGGCCAAGCTGCGCACAAGCGGAAGCAATTGTTTTCGTTATTTTTAGCGCAAAATGGTTTCAAACGCAACTTTTGAAGTTTTTTAAAAATAAGACAACTGAAGGTATTATTTTAGACATTCTCCTGACATAATGTAGGGACTGAGAGACGATAGGAGAGCTGACATTATCCAACTTAGAGAAAAAAAAAAAGCATTCACTGCGATGAAGCCCGTTAGAATAAAGTATGTGGAAACTATCCAAAATTCTGCTAATTTGAAAGCTATGAAAACTGTATCTCTGTATTCATCCTTTGTGTCTTCTTAAGATGTAATTTTATTACCTTATTTTTTTGTTAACCCTGGCAAGTCTGAGTGTATATTCTGGAATTTTTATTATAATTTTTTTATTTTTTTTATTTTGTCTTTGTGTATAATTGTAACTGTACTGTCGTAATGTTTGTACTGTTTAATAATAATAAAAAAGCCCATTAGAATACAGTTAGAATGCCCTTATAGTTCCAGCACTGAAACAAAAAATACCCAGCTATGAGTTTTTACGTTTTTATATTCATTGCACAAGCAATGTACTTTTCTGTATATCTGCACATGTTCGTGAGGCCGCGAGCACAAATGTGGTATTAATTTTATACAACAGCACAGAGCAACAAGGTTTCATTCCGTGAATGAATCAGTTTTTGAACGAATCGAGTGAGCCAGTGATTCAACGGTCCATTCAGATGGTCTCACTTGTTTCGTTTCTACTTGAATCAGCCGTTTTGAACAAATCTTTTGACTTGAATGATTCAGTAAGTAATTTATTGAAACAGGGACTTTCTGCCACCTACTGGCAGTTTCATTGTCATACTTATTTATCCATGACAGACATAAACCAGCCAAGGTGCCAGCACAACAACACATGCAGCAAAATATTGTTTAATGATCATTATTGACCAAAATTCTCTATTTCAGGCCCCAGAAGGAATTTTATTTTATATAAATAATAGTTCATTTAATAAGGCTATTTTTTTCATGAAATAGAAACCTTTTTAAAAATGAGACCAATTTTGTAATCATTGTGTAAAATTAGCCACAGGATCATCACAACTAATTTTGTACTTAATATACTAAAAATGAGTCTTTAGTACTTCTTAAGATAAACTTAAGATCGACTGTGCTATTTTGAGACACCATAAATATGAACTAAAATGCACTTTTAACATAGGCTACTACCTCTGTGTTTAAAAAATTTATTTAGTTACCACTTGTAGCACACTTGAACACATTTTTCATAGCACTCAAGTGTAATAAATAAAGTGTAATAAAAATTATGTAATCTTGCCCATCTGGTTAATTGCTTATTATTATTATTATTATTATTATTATGCTATTTTGTTATTGGGCTATATTGTTGTTGTTTCACTTTGTAACAATAAATGTGTTTAGAGACTGTTATCTTAAAAGAGATAAATAAAATGGTGTCTTCATAGTACAGCACTATTTAGCCTAATCATGTCTGGAAACTTGACAAGTGTGTTTTATTGGGATAAATGTAAAAAAAAAAACACGTATACGATCTATGAGCATTTCACACATTGCTATGCACACTAATAATATGAAACTACTTTCGCTACACTACAGTTATACACATGTATTGCATTATATTCAATAAAACGGGGAAAAAGACGGCTTACAAGATTCCTTATCCTTATCTAGTGGATCAAATTAATATCACATCTTCCAGTTGAAATGGCTGATAGTTTAGAATTTGATTTTGGCAACGGCTATTTGAATTCAGTGAATACAATGAATTCTATTTACACTAAGTGAAAATAGCATATTTTGTTAGCAATAGATTCTATGTAATAATGGGAACATTTTCTTGCAGTAATAGGCTACTAATTTGATGCTGTTTATACTACTTATTGCAAGTAGTGGGTGATATCTGCACCTCAGTATTGTAGTAGGCTACATTAGCCTATAAAACAGTATACAATAACGTATTGAGTGTAAATTATAAATTTTATTACAATTATTAACTGGATGCCGCCCCTACAACTAACCCTAACCATAACCAATAACAACGTCATTTTCCAGTATTCGATTATTTCCTTAATTTAAAAATAAATAAAATTTAATGCCTTTCCTATGTGATACAGGATGTGAAAAGAGAGTAGAGAGAGGTCGGTAAAAGGCGGAATCGAACACGGGTCAAACGCGTCAAAAATCATCTGCTGCGTGCTCTACCTACTGAGCCACTGAAGCTGACGGCGATCAGTGGTTTTATAGAGATTTTATTCTGCGACATGTTGGTAGGCGGAGTTATTGTAAGCAGCTTCTGCCTCAATGACAACTAAACAATTATTAAAAGTAGCCTACAGCAGCGTTTTATTTTCATGAGAGGGCAATCGAATGTGCCGTTCTCTTTTGGGCTCTGTACCTTGTCGTCTATACGCCATACACATTCATAAAGAGCGGCACTCGTCGTTAAATTATGCACATATCCAAAAAGGAAGTCATTACTATGCACATATCCAAAAAGGAATTCTTGATATCAAGAACTAAGTTGTTGATATCAAAAACTAAGTTGTTGATATCAAGAACTAAGTTGTTGATATCAACAATTAAGTTGTTGATATCAAGAACTAAGTTGTTGATATCAAGAACTAAGTTGTTGATATCAAGAACTAAGTTGTTGATATCAACAATTTAAACAATAAATGTCAAAAGGGCGACAAAACTATTACAGATATAAAAAACTTAATTGTTGATATCAACAACTTAGTTCTTGATATCAACAACTTAGTTCTTGATATCAACAACTTAGTTCTTGATATCAAGAATTAAGTTGTTGATATCAAGAACTAAGTTGTTGATATCAACAATTAATTGTCACTAGTTAAAACGTTAATTGTTGATATCAACAATTTAATTGTTGATATCAAGAATTAAAGTTGTTGATATCAAAAACTAAGTTGTTGATATCAACAATTGGGAAGGTAATTGTTGATATCAACAACTTAGTTCTTGATATCAACAACGTAATTCTTGATATCAACAACTTAATTGTTGATATCAAGAACTTAATTGTTGATATCAAGAACTAAATTGCTGATATCAAGAACTAAGTTGTTGATATCAAGAACTAAGTTGTTGATATCAAGAACTAAGTTGTTGATATCAAGAACTAAGTTGTTGATATCAAGAACTAAGTTTTTGATATCAAGAACTAAGTTGTTGATATCAAGAACTAAGTTGTTGATATCAACAATTGATTTTTGAATGGAAGCCTATGGTGACATTTAACTAGTGAAAATACAATTCTTGATATCAAAAATGATAGTTTTTACTAGTAGAAATGTAATTGTTGATATCAATAATTGGCATTTTAACTAGTGAAAATGTAATTGTTGATATCAAGAATTAACATTGTTACTAGTGGAAATATATTGCTGATATCAAAAATTACAATTGTTACTAGTAGAAATACAATTCCTGATATCAAGAATGAACATTTTAACTAGTGAAAATTAAATTGTTGATATCAAAAATACATATCCTGAGAAGAAATAAATGTCAAAACGGCTTGCCATATTTGTCGCCCTTTTAACATTTATTGTTTAAATTGTTGATATCAAGAACTTAGTTCTTGATATCAACAACTTAGTTCTTGATATCAACAACTTAGTTCTTGATATCAACAACGTAGTTCTTGATATCAACAACGTAATTCTTGATATCAAGAACTTAGTTCTTGATATCAACAACTTAGTTCTTGATATCAAGAATTCCTTTTTGGATATGTGCATAGTAATGACTTCCTTTTTGGATATGTGCATAATTTAATGACGAGTGCCGCTCTTTATGAATGTGTATGGCGTATAGACGACAAGGTACAGAGCCCAAAAGAGAACGGCACATTCGATTGCCCTCTCATGAAAATAAAACGCTGCTGTAGGCTACTTTTAATAATTGTTTAGTTTTCATTGAGGCAAAAGCCGCTTATAATAACTCCGCCTACCAACATGTCGGAGAATAAAACCTGTATAAAACCACTGATCGCCGTCAGTTTCAGTGGCTCAGTAGGTAGAGCACGCAGCAGATGATTTTTGACGCGATTGACCCGTGTTCGATTCCGCCTTTTACCGACCTCTCTCTACTCTCTTTTCACATCCCGTATCACATAGGAAAGGCATTTAGAAAAAAAAAAAAATTAAGGAAATAATCGAAGACTGGAAAATTACGTTATTGTTGGTTATGGTTAGGGTTAGTTTTAGGGGCGGCATCCAGTTAATAATTGTAGTAAAAAATATAATTTACACTCAATACGTTATTGTATAGCCTACTGTTTTATAGGCTAATGTAGCCTACTACAACACTGAGGTGCAGATATCACCCACTACTTGCAATAAGTAGTATAAACAGCATCAAAATTAGTATTACTGCAAGAAAATGTTCCCATTATTAAATAGAATCTATTGCTAACAAAATATGCTATTTTCACTTAGTGTAAATAGAATTCATTGTATTCACTGAATTCAAATAGCCGTTGCCTAAATCAAATTCTAAACTATCAGCCATTTCAACTGGAAGATGTGATATTAATTTGATCCACTAGATAAGGATAAGGAATCTTGTAAGCCTATAGTCTTTTTCCCCGTTTTATTTAATATAATGCAATACATGTGTATAACTGTAGTGTAGCGAAAGTAGTTTCATATTATTAGTGTGCATAGCAATGTGTGCAATGCTCATAGATCATATGTGTTTTTTTTTTTACATTTATCCCAATAAAACACACTTGTCAAGTTTCCAGACATGATTATGCTAAATAGTGCTGTACTATGAAGACACCATTTTATTTATCTCTTTTAAGATAACATAGTCTCTAAACACATTTATTGTTACAAAGTGAAACAACAACAACAATATAGCCTAATAACAAAATAGCATAATAATAATAATAATAACAATAAGCAATTAACCAGATGGGCAAGATTACATAATTTTTATTACACTTTATTTATTACACTTGAGTGCACTGTATGAAAAATGTGTTCAAGTGTGCTACAAGTGGTAACTAAATACATTTTTTAAACACAGAGGTAGTAGCCTATGTTAAAAGTGCATTTTAGTTCATATTTATGGTGTCTCAAAATAGCACAGTCGATCTTAAGTTTATCTTAAGAAGTACTAAAGACTCCTTTTTAGTATATTAAGTACAAAATTTGTTGTGATGATCCTGTGGCTACACAATGATTACAAAATCGGTCTCATTTTTAAAAAGGTTTCTATTTCATGAAAAAAATTGCTTGTGCAATGAATATAAAAACGTAAAATCTCATAGCTGGGTATTTTTTGGTTCATTGCTGGAATTATAAGGGCATTCTAACTGTATTCTAATGGGCTTTTTTATTATTATTAAACAGTACAAACATTACGACAGTACAGTTACAATTATACACAAAGACAAAATAAAAATAAAAACAATAATAATAAAAATTCCAGAATATACACTCAGACTTGCCAGGGTTAACAAAAAAATAAGGTAATAAAATTACATCTTAAGAAGACACAAAGGATGAATACAGAGATACAGTTTTCATAGCTTTCAAATTAGCAGAATTTTGGATAGTTTCCACATACTTTATTCTAACGGGCTTCATCGCGCAGTGAATGCTTTTGGACTCTCAAGATGTTTTTTTTTTTTTTCTCTAAGTTGGATAATGTCAGCTCTCCTATCGTCTCTCAGTCCCTACATTATGTCAGGAGAATGTCTAAAATCATACCTTCAGTTGTCTTATTTTTTAAAAACTTCAAAAGTTGCGCTTGAACCATTTTGCGCTAAAAATAACGAAAACAATTGCTTCCGCTTGTGCGCAGCTTGGCCAATCGCCGTTATTTAGTTTCTTAAATGATCATAAGTAGAGAATTTTAACATGTAATGTGCATGATCATTTTTACGTAATAGCCTACACAAAATTAATAATCCAAGGGGGGTAGTTAGGGGGGATGGTGGTTTTACAGAGGGGAGGCTTTTTGTTCTTTTTTTTCACCAGCGGGATGCCATCCCCCCGCATCCCCCCTCAATTCGAGCCCTGTATAGGCCTATATATACATGGGCGGCGCTAGGAAGGGGCTAGCAGGTGCTCCAGCACCCCCAAGAAAAACCATAGCACCCCCATAAAAAATGAAATAAAATAAAAACATTTGACTCATTAAACACATGCATAAATACTGCATTGCAATAACGTGATTTGCAGTCGCAGGTAATGTCAGCATTTTATTTAAAAAATGGATCGGTTCCTTGTGTCAAGTAGTAGCCTACTGTTGGCCTGCCCCGACTAACGATTTTTCTAGTCAACTATTCGCACGTTTATATTAAGTTGATAGTATATAACCATTTAGGTTATTATTTATGCCTATTATTTAGGCATTTAGGCGTATTATTCCGCGCTCAAACGCACGCATAACGCTTGCCGCAAAGCACCGACTAAAGTAATGATTATGAATGCATCGGGGAAAAATACATTTTAATTATTTATTAATAAACTAGTGCTTTCTCAGGCTCGCCATCTCCACAGTGGACGTGCCTTTAATAGAGAAATGCACCTATACGGACTACATAATCAGAGAAGATTTTTTTTTTATTATTATAATTGGTTTTCAAGCTTTCTGCAGATTTATTTCTTATGTCTGTGATCTGGTTCATTGTTGTGACGCGCTCCATTCACGGAGACTGCATGATACGACAGAAAGCATATCCAAAAATGACGGGAGTATAAGCTCTTTCCGCGGGAAAAAATAAATAAATAAAAATAATTGCGTGCGCACCCCATGCAGATAGGCTAAGAGCAATAATACTCCCACATTCCTCATAAACATTTGAAATGCGCCTATATAGTGATTTTATTATTCATATAAAAATAATAATAATAACAACCTGTTTTGGTCATATTTACTATTAATTGCCCAGCTCCCCCTGTCATTGATCTAGCACCCCCTCAGCACCTGCGTTCAACATTCTCTGGCGCCCCCGCCCCTGTATATATATATAGCTATACTTTTAGTTCTGGAACTAAAGAGGTGCGAAAGGCCCTTATGTCGGCTCATCAAACATGTCGGTGTACATAATAATACATCCTAATGTAGCATACAGTAAAAAAAAAAAAAAAAAAAAATATGCACCGGCCTATAAACAAAGAGAAACGCCCTCACGAATTTGGGCAGGCAATATAGCCTAAATACAACGATATATATATATAAAAAAAGTAGGCCTACTAACCTTCTATGACGCATTATTATCCGTTTTATTTTCGTTTTGGTTGTATTTTTTATTTGATGTATTAGAAGAAAGTGTAATGAAACAAAAAATAAACATTTGAAAAAGCGACATGAAGTTATTTTTCTATATTATTCATTTTGGTTTTATTTTTTAATATGATGTAGCCTATGCCTTGTTCATTTTTCCTTTAATTAGGCTATCCAAAGGACTTGGTGGCCAATAAAAAGAAATATTAATACAATTACTTTTTTTTAATTAACAAAAATAAATAAATAAATCCAGCCATAATATAATTTTCATGTTTCATTGACAAAACAAATAAATAAAAAGGAGCCGTTTCTGTGCATGGATGTTCTTCCTTCCGCCATCTTTGGCTAGTGCTGATGCTAAAAAGAGGGAAGACCTCATTAATATTCATGATCTCATTACCATAGCTATTCTTACTAGTAAAAATGGCATTTCTTGATATCAACAACTTAGTTCTTGATATCAACAACTTAATTGATGATATCAACAACTTAGTTCTTGATATCAACAACTTAGTTCTTGATATCAACAATTAAGTTGTTGATATCAAGAACTAAGTTGTTGATATCAACAATATAGGAAGGTAATTGTTGATATCAACAACTTAGTTCTTGATATCAACAACTTAATTGTTGATATCAAGAACTAAGTTGTTGATATCAACAATTAAGTTGTTGATATCAACAATTAAGTTGTTGATATCAAGAACTAAGTTGTTGATATCAAGAACTAAGTTGTTGATATCAAGAACTAAGTTGTTGATATCAAGAACTAAGTTGTTGATATCAACAATTAAGTTGTTGATATCAAGAACTTAATTGTTGATATCAACAATTGATTTTGAATGGAAGCCTATGGTGACATTTAACTAGTGAAAATACAATTCTTGATATCAAAAATGATAGTTTTTACTAGTAGAAATGTAATTGTTGATCTCAATAATTGGCATTTTAACTAGTGAAAATGTAATTGTTGATATCAAGAATTAACATTGTTACTAGTGGAAATATAATTGTTGATATCAAAAATTGCAATTGTTACTAGTAGAAATATAATTCCTGATATCAAGAATGAACATTTTAACTAGTGAAAATGGAATTGTTGATATCAAGAAGTCATATCCTGAGAAGGAATAAAAGTCAAAACGGCTTGCCTATTGCTATTCCCATGATATAAATTCTTGATATCAAAAATGATAGTTTTTACTAGTAGAAATGTAATTGTTGATATCAATAATTGGCATTTTAACTAGTGAAAATGTAGTTGTTGATATCAAGAATTAACATTGTTACTAGTGGAAATGTATTGCTGATATCAAAAATTACAATTGTTACTAGTAGAAATACAATTCCTGATATCAAGAATGAACATTTTAACTAGTGAAAATTAAATTGTTGATATCAAAAATACATATCCTGAGAAGAAATAAATGTCAAAACGGCTTGCCATAAACAGATACGTATCGTGTTCTCTCATGATTTCTTCCCCCTTAGAATGTTATGAAGAACCTGAATGAAGCTTTGCACAGCGGGTCTCCAGAAGCCTCCGAGACAGAAAGTTACTCACGTTGTCGATGTGGGAGAAACTTGTCCACTCCTTGTCCGTTGGGCTCCTAAATGCATTTGTATGCATTTGTCCAAGCAGCAGTTTTCAAAGCGAAAACAGAATTCCACAGCAGAAGACACCACCGGCTCATGAGACCAGATCCAGCCTGATCAGCAGCGTCCACATCTCCGCGAGCAAGCGCGCATGGAGAATTTGAGGGATCAGACCTTGAACATCAAGCGCGCTGCTGGAAACACGGGGCGATGACGGGATACGGAGGGTTTATTGAGAGAGCAGGTCAGAAGATCCGTATTAAACCGGACTGAGAGAGAGAGAGAGAGAGAGAGAGAGAGAGAGTCGCTCCGGGCTCTGAGCTCCGCATGTGTCTGGACTTGCTCGGTTCGGCGCATCTCCAGCGCTGCTGCGCGCTCGGTGTTGGGTTTCACTCATTACTGCCGTGACATCATCCATCCGATCCGTCCCGTCCGTTCATTTACATCCAGAACACTCTGGAACGGACTTTGCTTTTTGGTCAAATTCAGAATAGCAATGAAGAATAAATGTAATAAAATTATATATAAATTATTTTTATTGCTATATATATATATATATATATATACACATACACACACACACACAACACACACACACACAACATAATATATATATACACACACACACACACACACACACACACACACACACACACACACACATATATATATATATATATATATATAGCAATAAAAATAATTAGGCTACAGTCAAGTTAGTAGCCTTAGTAGTGTCTTGCAAAATATTGCATATGATTTATCCGGCTTAAATTGATTATACTATAGCCTACAATTCTGCGAATTGTATTTCGATACAATTCGATACAAATATAAAACGAAATATATTTTATTTGCTATTTAGGAAATCGTTTTCATTACAGCTTTTTAAATACGAGGACAGATAGGTACTTGGAAATATAATTGGTGATTTTTTTATGGATGAATTGATTATCATATAAAACATGTTTTTTATTAAATAATCACTTTAATTAGACAATTGTTACCATGAATAATAATAATAACAACAACAACAATAATAATAATTCGATTTAATATTTCATTGTGGCCAATAAAAATCTGTATAACAACAAGAACATTAATAATAATAATAGTAAAATCATATTTTATATAGTTTTTCAGTACAGCATTTTAAATATGTGGACACTTGCAAATAAAATATTTTTTTTATGGCCAACGTGATTATAAAATAAAATAGTCATTTTTATTTGATAATTAGTCAATTATTATTATTATTATAAATTGCACAAAATGTATTCTTTAATGGCCACAATGAAATAGCCTAGTATGTTAATCATAACCATATAACAGCATTTTTTCACCATTTAATTCCTCATGGATAAAAGCCCTGCTCTATGTTGTTTTCTCATTGAATAACCCGTTTTGAGGGGCACTCTCTACTTACTCACATTTCACTGCTGGTTATATATTCTCTACATAATCGTGTATGTGACAAATAATAATAAAAAAAATCTTGATTCACACTGACAATGATTTGGAGTAAAATAGTATCTAGACATTAATCCAACTTCAACTAGAACCCGCGGTCTTGACCATCAGATGCTAAAGTGTGATTCTCAGACCTCAAGAGCTCATTCACTCTGACATTTGACCTTCTGTTTGACCTCACTGTAACCTCAAACTTTACCAGATTTAGCCTGAACACAAAAATAGCTCCATCCTCCTAGAAACCCAATAGGAACAGCTACACCTTCATACACAACAACTGATTCACAGCATGATTAAAACTGGAATAAGGGGCTGTTCACACCAGATGTGTTCATGCATTCAAAAATAGCTCCAAATAATACCCTAAGTACCCTATTTTAAGATGCATTTCTAAATGTTAACTAATTTTAACTTGACAATGCATTTCAAAAGCATGTTTCATAGACTAGCTATTAAAAAAGGTGTATAGAATGCATTATCAAATCATTACTGTTTAACCTGAATCAAGCGGTGATCGTGTTTTTTGTGCCGACTGTCACAATCACTCTTGTAAAAACAGGATAATGGGTCTCAAATGAGTGTTTTAATTTCACAGCAAAATGACCCATTAACCCAGAGCAAACTCGGGCCACTGAACCGCAGATCAGCAAACCTCATCATATGTTGTGTTTGAGTTAAAGCACCACTGCAGGTCTCCTAGTTCAAATCCCAGTTGGTGATCGTTTGATGTTCTAAAATGGCAGCAAAGCAAAAACACAACAAGTCTGAGTGTCTAAAACAGATTCAGTGCCTCGTTCAAACCCTAAACCTTCCCGTATGGATCTCTGCTGGTGGGAGATGGGAAATCAGACTTCCTCCCATGAGGAACGTAATGGATGGAGCGCGTGCTGAGCGTGGACTGATGACAAACCCAGAATCCCCTGCACACACAACAACATGATTCAAACCGGGGGCCGGATTCACAAAAATGTTCCTAAGAAAGAAGTTTAAGGAAAATTTGTTGAAAATGTGCTCACCCTCAGGCCATCCAAGATGTAGATGAGTTTGTTTCTTCATCAGATTTGGAGAAATGTAACATTACATCACTGTCTCAGCAATGGATGCTCTGCAGTGAATGGGTGCCGTCAGAATGAGAGTCCAAACAGCTGATAAAAACATCACAATAATCCGCATGTAATCCACACCACTCCAGTCCATCAGTTAACATCTTGAGAAGACTAAAGATGAAACAAATCCATAATTAAGATGCTTTTAACGTTAAACCATTGTTTCAAGCTAAAATACAAGTCCACAATACATAATAACACTTCCTCCAGTGAAAAAGTGTTCTGGTCTGAATCAGGAGAGAAATCTGCACAGATCAAGCAGCGTTTACAAGACAAAACAGTCCAAAACAGCTCTTAACAAATATGCGACTGGATTTTGATGTGAGGAGAGATGCACTTTTTTTTCACTGGAGGAAGCGTTATTATGGATTATGGATTTGTATTTTAACTGTAGTTTACGTTGTAGTTTAAGTTAAAAACTTCTGAATGGAGATTCATATTTTAGCTGGAAGCAATGGTTTAAATAAAGAGACAATATTGGTTTTGTTCCTTGCAAACATGCAGTTTTTGGCTTCTCCAGATGATAACTGATGGACTGGAGTGGTGTGGATTACTTGTGGATTATTGTGATGTTTTTATCAGCTGTTTGGACTCTCATTCTGACGGCACCCATTCACTACAGAGCATCCATTGGTGAACAAGTGATGGAATGCTAAATTTCTCCAAATCTGATAAAAAAACAAACTCATCTAGATCTTGGATGGCCTGAGGGTGAGACATTGACAGCAAATTGTCAGTTTTGGGTGAACTATTCCTTTAAGATATGGTTTTAGAACTTTTTTTTTTTTTTTTTTTTTTTTCAGGAAATTACTAGTTTCAAAACAAATCTTAAGAAAGTATTAGACCTGCTGAATAAAACTGTTTAAAACTGCCTAAGGTGGTTAGTTAGTCTACTAGACTTGGTACTCTGGTTGTAATGGTCTGATTTATGGTTTTAGAGGAGCTAAAAAACAGCTTTATGGGTTGTGATACCAGATAAAAATACCACCTTAGCTTGATTTAAGTAGCTTTTTTTTCAGCAGGGAAAACAGTTTTAAACAAAAAACATAATATATTACATCTACAGCTTCTGTTAATTTGACTATAACAATATAAATGATAATAATGCTAATGTACACTAACTGTTGTTTTTCAACCAGTTCCAATGAAGCTGTCTTTTAATATTTTTAATTGGCACATTAACTGGCTTATGTAAATGATCATACGCTATAAACTAGCATGCAGAGCACTGGCATAAACACCACATGTGGAGCTCCATTAAAGCCAAACACTGGTGGTCCTCATCAAACCTCATGGGAGCCGATAAGAGATCGAATGAGCTGGAATTCCGCTTTGTTAATATCACGGTTAATGCAGTTAAATCGTTCAGTGTGCTAATGTGTGTGTGTGTGTAAAGATCTGTGAGCAGTTTTCACTCACAGGAAAGCACAATTACAGCTGTTAGCATTGCAAACAAACATTCATACGCACAAACAAGACCTCAGTTCTTCTTTAAAGGGGTAAATCTCCCAAACATGAACATTCTAGAATGACTTTCTCTTTTCCGCAGAGCACAAAAGAAGATATTTTTTTAAATATTCCACAAAATATCTTCTTTTGTGTTTCCGCAGAAGAAAAAAAATCATTCAGGAGTGACATGAGGGTGAGTAAATGATGACAGAATGATGATTTTTTGGATGATTTATCTCTTTAAATTCTCGATTTAAAAGACTCGTTTGTGGCATGGTGTTGATTACAAGCAAATATTATGCTAAATGGTACAACAGCAATGCAAGAGCAGTGGGCTAGTAGCCCAGAGGGTTTCAAAGTCTGTGTTTTTTTTACACAGACTTTGTACTCTTTTTTTACTGAGCAATGTACATAAATAAATATATTATGATCTACAGTAAGCTTCCAAGATGCTTCAAGAAAGCTACCTGCAAAGCTCCTGAGAAACTCTGCTCAAGAGCACCGAGGGCAAAACCTGCTTTAAACACAAATGATGCTTACACCAAATGTTGATTTAATTTACTTAATAGAAGTTAATTGATAAAAAAAAAAAATCTATTTATGACATTATTTTTTGACAGTATCCTCATTTTACAGCATTTTTACACAAGTGCCTAAAACTTTTCACAGTACTGTAGCTTTGCAGGTAGGTTTCTTGAAGCATCTTGGAGATGTTGCCACAGTTCTTCTGGATTTAGTCTGTCTCAGTTTGTTCTGTTTTTCTTCATGTTATTCCAGACAGACTGATGATGATCAGATCAGATCTCTGTGTGGAGCACAACAATCTCACTGGATTATTACAATTAATGGCCAAATGAATGTTTGGAAATGTAAACTGATATTTCCTTCTGACACACTACAGCAAAAGATAGAAATTACTGAGAAATTACAGCAAAACAATTTTTAGCAGGTGAAAACACTACTGTTCAAATAATTTTGGCCACTGTACATATATTTAATCATTTGAACAAAATTATTGCTACAATTTAGTAGTCGCTGGATATTGGTAGGGTAGCATTATTATGATAATCTGTAGTCATTCTGTCATTTTTTTTCCTGAAAGTACAATAAATGAGCTGCTGCTGGAAACGCGTTGCATTGCACGTCTTTTGTCTTTTTTGGCACGTGCCGTCCCACTAACGTAAACGCCTCAAAAGCGCCTGCTCCTTTGAAGTGGAGGTGGAATAATAAAGGTCCGATTCATAATGACCCCAGATGTGTATTAATGAGTCTGTCATGGATGCTGCTATGGAATGACAGGAAAGCTACTGAAGCCCATATGGCTATTACTGTCCCAGCCCTCCTGCCGTACCCAGACTTCCTGTCCGTCAGGAACATATGGGGCATCCCGATGCTGGCTTTCCTTTACAGATCGGTCTGGTGCTGTTGGGAGAAAAGCATATGGATGCTGGTAAACAAGGAACAAGCTGTTTTGGAACTGGTTTCTAGCTGGTTTAAGATGGTCCAGTTAGCAGCTTAACCTGGATTTTCCAACAGGAAAGGCTCATGATTACATGTCATGATTATATATCACACTGATGCAAATTTCCTTCGCATCTGTTCTTCACATTACCATACTGTGATGAGAACTGCAGAGGGTCAGCTTCCTCTCTGTGCAGGAAAAACAAGCACCTCAGCGAAAAATGGTTTCCTTTCGTTACAGTTTTAGTTAAGAGAGCCGAGAGCCGGGAATCCTAGAGAGACTCTGTAAATCCTGAATCATCCCAGTCCAGCCGGAAGAGACGAGAAGAGAGATGAAGAAAGGTAGACAAAAAAGAAAAGTGAATTAGAACTGACATCTGAATATTGAAAATCATTTACTCATCTTTATGTAATTTCAAACTCGTATGACTTACTTTTTTTCTGTGAAAAAAAAGCATTGGGCAGAATGTCTAAACTGCTCTTTCTATTTATGCAAGTGATTTATATTGTAAAAAAAGCACCTTACAAAGTATTAAAAAACAAATATCCTAGAGACATTTACTTCAGAAGCAACATGAGTTTGTTTCATGGGAACAGATTTGAAGAAATGCAGCATTACATCACTTGCTCACCAATGGATGTGAATGGGTGCCGTCAGAATGAGAGTCCAAACAGCTGATAAAACCATCACAATAATCCACAAGTAATCCACACCACTTCAGTCCATCAGTTAACATCTTGAGAAGACAAAAGCTGAAACAAATCCAGCATTAAGACGTTTTTAACTTCAAACTGTTGCTTCTGGCTATAATCCACAATAACGCTTCCTCCAATGAAAAAGTGGTCTGGTCTGAATCAGGAGAAAAATCTGCACAGATCAAGCACAGTTTACAAGACAAAACAGTTCAAAACAGCTCTAGAAAAATATGTGGCTGGATTTTGATGTGAGAGACGACAGGAGATGGACTTTTTCACTGGAGGAACACTGTAAAAAATCTCAAATACTAAAAAATGCTATTTTCTTTAAACTACATAAAAACCCTTGTCAGACCAACAAAATTACCACAAATGTTGTCCCAACTAGTCAAACACAGTTGTCTGAACAAAGAATTTCATATTGTTGAAATGTTAAGGCTTTGTTAGTTCCCAGCATGCATTGCAGCATGAATAAATTATGCAGTTACTTACTGTTATAGGATTATTGTTTTGCTGTTTGCTGACTTAAAAAACTTTTTTGTTGTTGTTTTGTCATTTTTGTTAGTTATTTGTTGTACTGTGATGTAAAGAGCTCATCTTTTTAACATTTGTTGGTTGTCACCGTTCTTGAGGTTTGTGTGTCTAGTTTTGAGGCCTAGAGAATGTTCAACCATTTATATCTGTTTCCTGATATCTTAGTCCTGTAAGTTGTTTTACAAGCAAAGACAATGTTGTCTACATATGAGAGTAAGTTATTCATTAAGGTTTATCATTCATAAATAAATACAGTATGAAATCAATAATGTGGTGACTTTTTAAACATTATTTTTTAAAATCTTCCAGGAAACAGAAACAAATTATTACCTCAACAACAGTAATTGTTTCAGTTGCTGTGACAATAATTTTTCTATTAGCAAATTAAGACAATCAGCATAACATGAACAAACAAATTTACACTGGCTCAACAAAGTATCTTTACTGAGAAGAACTAAAAAACTATTGTTGAGAGAACTCAAAAGTCTTACTGCATCAAGTTGCCTTATTTTTTTTTACGTTTTCTCAACTATTTATTTTTTACAGTGAAGCTTTATGGATTATGGACTCATATTTTAGTTGGAAGTGACGGTTTGAAGTTAAAAACGTCTTGCTGGATTTGTTTCAGCTTTTGTCTTCTCAAGATGTTAACTGAAACTGGAGTGGTGTGGATTACTTGTGGATTATTGTGATGTTTTTATCAGCTGTTTGGACTCTCATTCTGACGGCACCCATTCACTTCCATTGGTGAGCAAGTGATGTAATGCTACATTTTTCCAAATCTGTTCCCATAAACTCACTTAATACCTTAGATTTTGCTTCTCAAGAAAATGTATGTTTGGCTTTAAGTATGTTTATATATTTGTACTGGAAAACAAGACAAAATACTGAGGAAGAAAATCATTTTCACAGTGTGTGCATGACATGATCACAAAATATAAACTATTTCTTTAATCTTGACCTTTGACCGGTTTAACATCTGTATTATTAGGGTTTGACAATAAAAATGTTCTTTGTTTATGCTTATTACACACACAAGAATTAAACAGATCAAAATCTGTGTGTGAACAAACCCTGAGTCAGAGTTACATAAACCGCAGATGTTTCTTGCTGATGTGGCACAAGACACTGTTTTTTGTATAATTGGTTCTTTAGAAATGATCACTGAATGTGTTTGCGTGTAAAGATATTTCCGACAAAATCTTCATCAACTAGTCCGATCAAAGAACGAGTCGATGAAAAGACGCTATATGTTACAAAATGCATGCTTTGCCAAATACAGGCACATCTGGGTATTAAATGCTTAGTTCATAGTCTAAAGCATACTGAAATATATTATGAGTAGCATGCTATTCTGAACATCTTGAGGAGAAAAGCTAAGAAATGGGTGTTTCTCAGAAATAATTCATTCACAAACTAATAAAACTGGCAGGAAAACACTTTGATGGATCACACACAGTAAAGACTGATTTATTTTGTTCATCTTGTTCTTGAAAAATGATGCTTCTTTAACGTTCTCAATAAGTGGGTTTGAATCATCAGATCGCGCCTGTGAGCACAATAAATCACACCGAAGAGACAGAGAGAGAACGCAATAGTCTGTCTAACACCAAAGAAAAAAAAACATGCTTTCTAAACAAAGAATTATAACTTTGATTATAATTATTAATGTATTGTCTTTGGATGGATGATATAATTACAATATTTTAGGAAAGGAATTAAGATGAAAACCATACCTTACGCTGCTGCTAGTCATTCTGATCATCTTCATACTCCATATTAATTTCCTTTTATTTTTTATGTCCGATGGGATACCAGAGGCACCTGAAACACAAATTTGACCTTGTACGCTGAATTAAATGAATGAATGAATAAATGAATTAATTAATTAATAAAAAAGTGACTGACTAAATTACTCAATGACTAAAATACATAAATAGATAAATGACAAAATAAATAAAAAAAAAAATTACTAAATGAACAGGTAACTAGATTAATCAACAAATGACTGACTGAATAAATAAATAAAATAAATGACTGACCACATAAATTACTGAATAAACAATTAATAAATAAATGACTAACTAAATGACTGACTAAAATAAATTAATGACAAAATAAATAAAAACATAGATTTATCATGTCTGACTAAATAAATACATGCATAAATAAATGAATAAATAAAGAATTAATAAACGCCTGCCTAAATAAATAAATAAAGAGATTAATAAATAAATGAAAGACTAAATTAGCAAATAAATAGATTAATAAACAAATGTCTGACTAAATAAATAAAAACATAAACAAATGCCTGACTAAATAAATAATTAATAAATGCCAGCCTAAATACATAAATGGACTAATAAATAAATTACTGACCAAATAAACAAAAAGATTAATGAACAAATGCCTGACTAAATAAATAGATAGATAATACTTCTTAAAAACTACAAAAATCTATTGTTCATAAACAGCTGTTTAAAAACATTTTTAATCTAAAACAAATAATAAATTAAAGTGACTAACTAAATAGATTAAATGACTTAAATAAATAAATAGATAAATAAATAATTGATTAAATACTCATTCATACATAATCACAGACTAGACTATCCACACAAGACCTTTATTTTTCCTTTAGTTTGAACACATATTTACAAGAGGCTCTTTATGTCTGGGAAAACTAGTCTGTTATGAATGAACGAATACGGACCTGAGACAAAGAAGAGAGTGAAAGAAAGATAGATGAGCTGTTTCTCTCAGTAATGTATGTGCTTGTGCTCTGCATTAACCCATCCAAAGTGCACACGCACAGCAGTGAACACACACACACCGTGAACACACACACACCGTGAACACACACACACCGTGAACACACACCCGGAGCAGTGGGCAGCCATTTATGCTGCGGTGCCCGGGGAGTAGCTGGGGGTTCAGTGCCTTGCTCAAGGGTCTCACCTCAGTCGTGGTATTGAGGGTGGAGAGAGCGCTGTACATTCACTCCCCCCACCTACAATTCCTGCCGGACCTGAGACTCAAACTCGCAACCTTTGGATTATGATATGAGTCCGTCTCTCTAACCATTAGGCCACGACTTCCCCTAGATTTATCTCTCTGTTCTTCCAAAAGCAGGACATCTGTTCACAGACAGATGAGAAACACTGTTAAACACTTGAGGAATATTCACCCTGGAATCTCTGGGAAGCAGATCTTGGACTGTTTTCCAGTAAAGGTGGATTTAAATGCCATCCGTCTCTTTCCCAGAACATCCCACATGAGCCAATCAGAGAACATACAGTTTTCCGTACAGATCTGTCCTCCAACAGACCAATATAACTGTGCCAATATAACTGTCATCTTCCAATCAGGTGCTGACCTGTAAAAGTCAAGAAAAATAAAGTTAAAAGCTTTTGAGTCGCTCGTTAAACTCAACTTATATGAGAAAATGCATTTTGAGTTCAGCATGACGGAACGATCAAGAAACTCAAATGTTTGCTGCTCATCTGATCTTTATAGAGCTCATCAAATCATAAACGTGTCTTTTGTGGCTTTTAGTTTATGTGCATAGCTTTGAGCTCATCTATATGCTAGTGAACTCACAAAAGTAAAGGTTAAAGTAATAAAATAAAGGCTCTTTTTTTCTAAATAAGAACTCAATTCAATATTTTATTTTAATATTTAAAATATATATTTAAACTCAAAACACCCTTTTCAAAAAATGCTCTTTAAAGAAATTATCTAAAAATGAAAAAAAGGTAAATACTTTCTAAAATAGTGTATTAAAAATATATTTATTTATATTTAATACCGTTTTAATATTTAATATATTTAAAATATCATTATGTCCAATGCAAAAAAGATATATTTTTAGATATATATTTTTAAAAACTTTTTAAAAACAGTTTTAATATTTAAAAATTAAAATCTTGAAAAACTAAATCTTGAAAAACATCTGCAAACTAACTAACTAAATAAATAAATATTGTTGTATGCGTCATCTTTTTTATACTCAACTCCAGCATTTTCCAAAATACGCTCTTAAAAAATTATTGATCAAAAAAATCTAAGACTTTTAATTATTTATTTATTTAATAATTTATTTATTTATATTAATGTTTGTTTTATTTAGATATTTAGTATGATCAACTCAACCATTCATTCATTAAAATATTATATTTAATGTGTGTTTTATTATTTTATAAATATAATTAAAAAAAATCCTAAAATGTCACATTTCACATCTACTAATAGTTGGTAGTTCGGCCTCAAATACACTCAGTTGAATCAGAAGTTGACATGTCATGCAGCTCAAATAAAACAGATCAATATTTTAAAAGTATCACAGAAAGTTTCACCCTTTAGCACCTTGAATATTAATCTGAGACCCAAGAAAATAAGTATTAAAACATCCAAAACATGACACACTCCACATTTAAGTGAAGGTCTATTCGCCTCTCTGTAAAAGAAGTCTGTTATCATGAGATTATCTCATCTGCAAACCATTACAACCCAGCGCATGTAACTCGCCTACTTTAGTTAATTGCCATCATCTGAGAACGGCCTGTCAGCGCATGAGAACACGCTCTGTAAGTCAATACTCATCAGAGTCTTTGAAGTGCTAATGGTGTGGGATTGAGATGACGGGTCTGTTTGACCCCGGTCAGAGAATATCAGTGGTGCTTTTGGACTTCACAACGACTCTGGAGTGTCATGAGGAAAATTGAAGTAGGAAACCAGATTAAATGCAGAAAAGACCAGAGCGTTTCTTCTTATCATTCAGATGCAGCTCTCTGACACGTCATCAGTTGTAATTACAGTCACAAGAACAACGAGATGAGTACAGTTTGTAAACAAACTTTAATGTTGGCTTGAAAACAAATTTTGTTTGACCGTTTTAAATAACTTTGAAAAGCATGAAGTTTGAAGATTTTACTCGAAGTCAATAACGTTCTAGCATGTCGCTAAAATGTTTAAGCAAGTTGCTAACATGATTTAACATGCTGATAATGTTTTAGCACATTGGTAGCACAATTTAACGTTTCTAACATTTATTAGCATACTTCTAACATGTTTTAACACATAAAAAAAATTGCATGTTGCTAACATGTAACATGTTGCTACCATATTTTAACACTTTGCTAGCACATTGCTAGTATGTCTTAGCATATTGCTAATATGATTTAGCATGTTGTTATCATGATTTAACAAATTGCTAACATGTTTTATCTAGTGCTGTCAAAATTAGCGTGTTAATGCAGGCGATTAATTAAAAAAAAAATATATGCAGTTAACGCAGGGGCGGAGCTAGGGTTGGACATCCCACTCACAACTGCTGCTTCTGTCTCTTTTTTCATGACAAGAATTGCGTTTATTTAGGCGCAGAACGTCTTTACGAGCACATTAAACAGGGAACTTTTCAGACACGCGCTCCACTTCACCTCGGCACCAGGCGCTAGTTAAATGAGCGCGGAAAAGCTACAGGTGACGATCAGCTTCAGCAGAACATTATTGAACTGTGGTCAGATGAGATGTTGTCAGGCCATATGTCAATAAAAACAGATCTTCCTGTCCTGTCAGCCATTATACTGCTCTGCAATTGGAGGTGTGCGCTGTAGCCTGTATCATTTCATATTAAAGCACGAATGAAACTACGAACATGCACAGATCTGCATCACGTTCAGCAGCGGCAGCTCTTAAAGTAGTAGCAGCCAAAATAACTAATAAACCAGTGCTGTGATGTCTGTTATTCCAAGAACAAAGAAAAAAGAGGACATCAATAACATAGCTTTAAGGATTCATCTACAGTATATTTAAAATTTAATGTTTGATACTTTTTTGAATTTCTGTGTATTTCCTAATTGCAGAATTGATAGGTCTCAGTTATACTTTAATGTTGAATGGTTATGAAAAAAAGAACAATTTCCTAGAGACATCATTGGTCAAGACCGGAAATGCTGTAGGTGACGTCAGACGCTGGAGACTTGGCGGAAAAACTGAATGAACAACGAGGACAGCGAGGAAAATTTAGAAACTCTTCAGGAATACATCGACTGGTGCTTCGACGTTATAGTCATGAAGAAAAACCAAAATGCATGTTCTCCAGCCAAAAGCGAGACGCCGTCTTCCAAAAGAAGTCGCCCAGCAGACTCGCCTGAAACAACATCGCCGACGGGTAAAAGCTTTACCGACATCCTGGAGTCAATCGACAAGCGGTTGTCCAGCTTCGACGCGAGGTTGTCCCTGGTCGAGATCCTGCACCGTGAATTTAAATCCCTGAGGGAATCACTGGAATTCAGCCAGCAGCAGGTGGAAACACTCGCTGCTGAAACGCATCACTACGGGACTCGGTCAAATCTCTAACTGAAAATATGACCCATCTAAGTGAAGAAAATAAAAAAATAAAAGAGACTGTCATCGATCTCCAGGCCCGTAGCATGAGAGATAACCTGGTGTTTTCAGGCATCCCGGAATCTGCCGAAGAGGACCCAGAAGCTACGGTAAAAAACTTTATCAAGACGTACCTGAAGCTTCCGGAAGACACCGTGGAAAACATCTGCTTCGAAAGAGTCCATCGGATGGGAGCGAAGAAACCTGGAGCCCCGAGACCGCGTCCAATTGTGGCCAAATTCGGATACTTCAAGCAGAAAGAGCAGGTGAAGAGTCGCGGCAGGGAGCTGAAAGGAACAGACTTCGGCGTAAACGACCAGTTCCCCAAAGAAATCCTGGAGCGACGCAAACTTCTGTTCCCAATCCGACGCAGTCTCATCCAAAAGGGCTCCCGAGCTGTCATCGCAGTGGACCGGCTCTACGTGGACGGGCAGCTCTACCGCAACCTCCGTACCACTCCGTGGTTATATTAACACCACTCCAGATAAGAATCCGTTATATTTATCTTTTCTTTTTCTCTCTTTCCTCGCTTGTTCTTCCATTTACCTCTAAATATTTATGTCATTTCGATAATTTAATACGATATCATAACAAACACGTACAGTCAGTCTCCGCAGCGTTTAAATGATTTTGCAATGTTTTCGTTTCTGTCAAGTTTTTACTTTCATCCCTCTATGCTTGCTTCTTTGTATGTCTTTCTTACTTCCAACTCCTCTCACGGCACCGATCACCTGCTTTACTACACATATAAACAAAACACACTATATTACACATCTGCTTGGCACGACCATGTACATATACACTCAGCATTAACGCAACCACTCAGACCTTACAGCACACACAGACATGAAGGACATACTCGCATACAAGCGCGTACACGCCCGCTCATATCTTATTCATTTGAGCATCACACGCAGCGAGCAGCATTAGCTACACACACACATCTATGGGTGCATTAAGGTTTGTCACATGGAATGTGAATGGAGCTGGCTCCAAGGAAAAAAAGTTAAAAATATTTAGCCAGCTTAAAAAACTACAAGCAGACGTTGTATTATTACAAGAGACTCATAGACCTGCCACAGCTACAGATCAACTTAAAACAACTGAGTTTCCTAATGTGTTCTCAGCCTGCTATAACTCTAGGCAAAGGGGGGTAGCAATTTTAATACATAAAAATGTTAATTTCACAGTACTCAACACAGTTATAGATCCAGAAGGTAGATTTCTAATCATTAAATTATCTATATTTGACAAAAAGTTATGTATTGTTAGTATATATGGTCCAAATGTTGATGATCCCTCTTTCTTTCATGGTTTTTTTACCGCACTTTCTGAACAACTAGATTGTGCACTTATAATTGGGGGAGACCTCAACTTTGGACTAAATAAAGAAATGGACAGGCTAAGTACAGCTGGAACTCAGCGCAATGGGAATCCACAAATATAGTTAAACAGTACATGAGCGACTATGGACTTTGCGATGCATGGCGTTCTCTCCACACCAACAGTAGGGAATTTACTTTCTTCTCACATGTCCATCACTCTTACTCTCGTCTGGATTATTTCCTAGTCAGCAGCTCACTGCTGAGTGACATTTCAGACACAGAGATACACACTATAGCTGTCAGCGATCATGCTGCTGTTTCTTTAACTCTAGTAAATAAGAAGACCACTCCACCAAGTAATAACTGGAGATTCAATACATCATTGCTTAAAGACGACGATTTTATTAAATATTTTAAAGAAGAGTGGGCTTTATATTTAGACTATAATGACCTGCCTGGAACATCAGCATCTGTTCTCTGGGAAGCAGGCAAAGCTGTGATGAGAGGTAGAATAATCTCATTCTCATCGCATAAAAAGAAAAGAGAAAATAAATGTATTCAGGAATTAGAAGAAACCATAAAAACTTTAGAAGAATCCTACGTATCCTCCCAGGAACAGGAAATGCTGAAAAAAATATGTAAAGCAAAACTAGAATTAAATGAAATTATTAATAAAAAAACTAAATTCTTAGCACAAAGACTTCGCTGGCAAGAATTTGAATATGGTAACAAATCAGGTCAATTCTTAGCGAACCAGTTAAAAATAAATAAAGAAAAAACAACGATATGTGCTGTTAAAGATTTAACTGGGGATACAGTATATGACCCTGAAAGAATAAACAACACTTTCAGAGATTTTTACGAATCTTTATATTCTCCACAGATAAACCCATCTAAAGACGAAGTTGACCAATTTCTTGACAATATAACTCTTCCGAAATTAACAGACAATCAAGCGATGGCATTGGATTCTCCACTGACATCAGATGAACTTCAGGAAGCTTTGAACAGTATGCCCAATAAAAAGGCTCCAGGTCCAGATGGCTTTCCAGCAGAATTCTATAAAGAATTCTGGGCTATTCTGGCACCAACATTCTACAGAATGTTGCAGGAAACCAAAGAAAATGGCAGACTTCCACCAAATATGAATTCTGCCAACATTAGTCTCTTACTAAAACCAGGCAAAGACCCTGTATTGCCTACTAGCTATCGTCCAATATCCCTTATTAATGTGGACACTAAAATAATCTGCAAAGCTATCTCAAAAAGAATAGAGAAGATAACCCCTCTCATAATTCATTACGACCAAACTGGTTTCATAAAAGGCAGGCACTCCTCAACAAATACTCGTAGGTTACTTAACTTGATAGACTATTCATGCAATAGAAACCTTCAAATTACAATATTGTCTCTAGATGCAGAAAAAGCTTTTGATAGGGTTAACTGGAATTTTCTATTTGCAACTTTACACAAATTTGGTTTTGGAAACTCTTTCATAAACTGGTTAAAAATATTATATAACTCTCCAACAGCATGTGTCAGGACAAATGCCCAAACGTCCTCTAGCTTCTGTCTTAAGAGGGGCACCAGGCAGGGATGCCCCCTCTCCCCCTCACTGTTTGCAATTTTTATTGAACCACTAGCAGCAGCAATTAGACAGGCAACAGTGATTAAAGGCATTAAATGCAAGAATGTAGAACATAAAGTTAGTCTTTACGCAGATGATGTGTTACTTTTTCTTCAACATTCACAAACCACTCTCTCTGAGGTAATTACATTAATAAACTCTTTCTCAAGAGTCTCAGATTATTCAATAAACTGGTTAAAATCAACAGTTCTTCCAATTAATTGTTCCTTCCAGAATTCTTCCACTCCATTGCAATCTGGAAATATTAAATATTTAGGTATTAATGTTTCTCCTAAGCTGACAGATTTGATTAAATTAAACCACATCCCACTTTTAAAGAAGGTAGAAGATGATCTAACCAGATGGAGGTCTCTACCCATATCACTCATGGGAAGAGTCGCCTCAATAAAAATGATGGTTTTGCCAAGAATTAATTATTTATTTGCAATGATCCGAGTAAACCACCACCTGACTGGTTTAGATCTTTGGACTCCTCTATCTCTAAATTCCTTTGGAAAGGTAAACCCCCGCGTATTAGCTTAAAAACGCTGCAAAAGACCAAGGATAAAGGAGGACTAGATCTACCTAACTTTTACCACTATTTCTTAGCCAATAGGCTTCAACACATTTCAGGGTGGTTAAAACACACCCTCTTAGATGAGCCTTGGCTAGATGTAGAACAGGCATTATGCAATAATATAGAGATTTCGGATCTGCCATTCATTAGCTCGATCAGTAAACGACACGTATGCTTTAAAAGCATCAGTATCAGCTCTTCTCTGACAGCATGGTGGGAGTTTCTAAAAATGACGGAGTCTTCACTAATCCATGCAAACGTACCCTATCTGGAACAATCCTGACATATTGCTAAACAACAATATGATAAACTTCACAGATTGGAGTTGTAAAGGTATTAAATACCTGGAACATATATTCAAAGGGACAGACTTTATTCCCTTTGACAAATTAATTAAACAATATGGGATTAATAAGAACAGATTTTTAGAATATCAACAAATTAAATCTATTGTAAAAAGGAAATTTAAGTCTAATCATATCAATTTACAAATACCACCAAGTGTGTCAGATTTTCTTAATCTCAATACCCCCAAATTAATGTCTAAAATATACAGGGCACTTTCCAATATAGATGAATCAGTATCACTTCCTATTGCAAAATGGGAAGCAGATCTATCAGTAAGCTGGGACCATAATTTCTGGTCTCAGATATGTTTAAAAACCTTTGAACTGATTAGAAATCCTGGATTACAATTAATACAATACAAAATTCTGCATAGAGTGCACTACACAGGTCATCGGATGTTCAGGATGGGTTTTACAGCTTCTAACAACTGCTCACACTGTAAAGGCAATACACCTGACAATTACATCCACGCTCTATGGTTCTGTCCACCTGTTCAGAGGTACTGGTACAGGATTTGTGAAGACTTATCAAAGTGTCTTAAATGCTCTATTCCAGCCTCTCCTTTAGTCTGCTTGTTGGGCGACCTAGATGGTGTCACTACAGAAGATAACACAATCCACATGGCTTTCACTGCCCTATGCATTGCTAAGAAGACTGTCCTCATGAACTGGAAAAATAAAAATAATCTTAATATCAACCAATATAGAGATTATTTGTGGGATTATATTAGCCTTGAAACAGCTTCTGCTGACACATTAGATCAATCTCTCTGGGCTCCTTTGATCAGCTCCATCACCTAGTGTGGGTGGGGGTCCCGATTCTGTCCGGCTGTGGTTTTTGTTGTTGGCGTGGGGTGGCAATATGGGCCTGGGGCATCTGGGGGTTCCCTGGGGATGGGTTTCTTGGGGGGTTTGGCGCTGGGGCTGCGGCCTTGGCCTGGATGGGGTATTGGTGACTCTTAGATGCTGTTTCTCTGGCGGCGGCATGCGGCGCTGCTGGGGATGCCTGTGCCGGCGGACGTAGGTTGCCAGCCTGGCGGCCGCACTGTTCGGGGTTGGTCCGGGGGGTTTGGGGATCTGGGGACGCTCTGCCTCGGCTTGGGGTCACGGCTGGGCCTGGGGGGCTTGGGTCCTGGTTGGTGTGCCGCCGGGAGCATGGGTTGGTGCATGCGCTTGGGCCCGGCTCTGGTGTGGGGGTCTTCGATGCATCGGTGCCTCCGCGGGGGGGGGGTCCAATAGAGGCGGGGTATACGGGCTTTACCTGGGTGTCTTATTGTCTTATGCAGTTTGGGAAGTGACTGGATAATGGGGTGGGGTAGTTTTTCCTCTGCTGTGGGGTCTGGTGGGCCGCCCCGGGCTGCCATGGGCCCTGGTCTGGATGGGCCTGGGCCCCCCGCCCTGGGCAGATTTGGGGTAACGGGGGTGCCTATGGGGGTCAGCGGGGGAGCTGGCTCCAGAGGGGGGGGGTATTTTGCCCCCTCTGATGTTTTCCTCCCCATCCCTAAGGCTTCACTTCTCCCGCTCCATCACACCAACACATAGGTAGGGTTTTGAGGTGCGGGTGAGTCGCTGGGATGCGGGGGAGGTGGTACTCCTCTGTCTCCTCGTGGCCGCCTGCATCTCAATTACACATTACAGCTTAGACATTCTCATTACTTACTGTCACATGACACATACATATAGGGCCTTGGGGGTGGGCACACTGAATGGCATCCGGAGGGCGGTCTGTTCATTCAGCCTTCCCTCTGGTGCCAGTGCCCACTTCTCAATTTTAAGTTGCACATAGACATTGAGGGCTCTAGGGAGGGGACGAGCTGTCACAAGCTTGTGGAGGGTGCCCTCCCCTGTTTTAAAGCACCCCTGTTTTAAAGCAACTTAGAACAACAAACACCAACACTACATTTTAGCGGGTGGGGTGAAGCATGGGGTCGTTTTTTTTTTTTTTTTTTTTTTTTCACACCCTGTTCTCTGTTCTCTGTCTGGGGCCGGGGGCTGTGAGGATGAGCTGGCCGCCCGGTCGGGGTCTGGGCTGTTGATTTTCTCTGCTGCTGCGGGGACCGGGGTGGTCTTCCTGTCCCCACGCCGGAGCGAAGGGGGTTCAGCTCCGGATCGGGCGCTGGCTACCCCTCTGGGGGTGGTGGTGCCTGGATCTAGGAGTATAGAGTGCATATGGGGAGTGTGAGTGTGGGTACTGTGTCCATTTTTGTGTGTCTACATGTGGGGCGAAGGTGTGAATATTTGTTTGCGTGCATGAGGGTGGGAACATATGCTTGTGTATATGTGTGCTTGTCGTCTACGTCTATGTGTCAGGTCGGGCCTTAGACTCCGCCTCACTCATCATCTTAGTCGACCCCCACCCCACCACCATGCCCTGCCGGTGGAGGATGCCGCCGGTGCGTTGGTGATTTCTCGCGCCGGGGCAGGATGCTCGGGCGAGCGCCGGCCCGCTCTCGGCGGTCGATTGGCGGGGCCTGGCCCTACTGGCCTTGCTGGGCCCCGTTTGTGGGGTGGGGGGCCTTTGGGTCTCCGGGCCCAGGGCCTGGTCCGCCCTGGTGTGGTCGGCTGCCGGTGGAGCCTGCGGGCTTGCCGCCACGGCACCCTGGGGCGCCTACACTGTGGCTGTCGGAGGTCCCGCCTTCGGGCTCTCCTCTGCCCTTTTTTGGGTGGGGGTTGCCGCGGTTGTCCCTGCGGTGGTTCTCCTGGGGGTCTCGTGCCCTGGGGGGCCTCCGGATGTTTGGGGCCGGGTCTGTTCCGTGCCTGCTTCATGCCTTGCGGGATGGGGCTGTTGTTCCCCACACACACTATTAAACATTTACATGGAGGAACCTTATGAACACAAGCGCGCTCACACACACAGGTGTACACTCAAGCATTCACATTGGTGTAAAAACAGGTGCTCACAGACACACATTGTCTTGATCTGCTGTTGCTTCAAAACTTATTTTGTAATATTAGTTATGTGTGCTGCTCAATAACATTTAACATTTAGAATTTATTGTGATTTATACAGATGTTGGTTGTTGCTGCAGTCTCTTTGATGTTGTGTCTTCGGTTGTTTTCTCTTTTTGTCAGCAGGTATTGAAGCAAATTGTCTGTTTTTTTGTTTTTGTTTTTTCTCCCTCTCTCTCTCTATCCCCCATTCTCCTTTTTTCTCTCTCTCTCTTCCCCTTCTTTGTTGACTTTCCCCACAACCTTTTTTTTTTTTTTTTTTTTTTTTCCTATCTTCTTTCTTCTTTCTCTCTCTTGTTTTCTCTGTCCCCTGGTCTTGTCTGTCACAGTGTGGTTAAGTAAAAGGGTATATAAAATTTAATTAATTAATTAATATTAAAAAAAAAAAAATAAAAAAAAAATAAATAAATATATTTAATAAAAAAAAAAAGAAAAAAAAGGCTGTGAATGATGATAGTATAGCCATGCATATGTACTGTCATGTGTTATCTGTGCTACTGACAGGCCAAAAAAAAAAAAAAAAAAAAAAAAAAAAAAAAAAAAAAAAAGAGACATCATTGGTATCAGTGATACTCGCCTTCAGTCATAAAAAAGAACAAATATTAAAAATATACTGTCTTTATGTTGTTTCTACATTAATTTGAAGATTGAATGTGAAATTACTGCAATTTAAAAGTATATTTCAAAAGCTTTAATGTTAGGTGGGATTATCGTGATTAATTTCAGAAAAAATGTGCGATTAAATAGTTGATTTTTTTAATTGACAGCACTAGTTTTAACATGTTGTTAACATGTTTAAACACTGTGCTGAAATGATTTAATGCATTGCCGGCATGATTTTAGCACATTGTTAACATGCCGTTAGCATGTTGCTAACATGATTAGCACATTCGTTGTCCAAGGATAGTTGCTTGTCAAGCCAACATAATTACTTTCTTTGATTGTATACGAGGAACAAGCAGCACAGATCTGATGACGATATCAAAAAACAGATTATTAGTGATGAAAAGAGTCAAAACAAGAAGAGATGTTGAGAACGCTGGGGGAGAAACACAATTGACCTTCATTTCATGTGTGCATTTGGTCCATTGGTTTCACACGCTCTGGAAGAAAGAAGAGCTTTTGTAAAACAACAACAACATGAAAGCAAAGAGCTCGTCTTATAGAGTACTGACTCACAAAGCCACGTCTCATGTGATCTGCAGAAACTCTCATGGATTTATATTATGACAGAGATGGAGAACAGCATAGGAACTGCAACTGGAGACCGAGGGAAACGTTTATTGCTCAGAGGTTCCTGTAGGTCAAGTGGTAGAGCATGATGCCCGCAACGCCGAGGTCAAGGGTTCAATTTCCAGGGAACACATGCTAATAAATGCACTGTAAGTCACTTCAGATAAAAGTATCTGCCAAAGGAATCCATGTAAATGTGGGTTTCCCTTTCATGGCTGGACAGACAAAATGTTTCCAGTGATGTTTCACCCAAACATCAACTTTGTCCCAGATGTTCCTCCTCAAAGTTGTCAGATTTGAGGAAAAGAATAAAAACAGAAGGGGATCGTAGTAAAATAACTGAGTTCATACTGAGATCTCGAATATCTTGACAAATCTGAAATCTATTCTGAAATCTCAGAAGAATCATCTGCAAAAGTTTCCATTTCATCTCACTGCTGTCTAGGAGATACAATAATGATTTGAGGCAAATTTGAGCAAGGTTTGAGAGTTTAGACTAGTAGTAAAATACCTTTTTAAGTGAACGAGGGTGATGGTTTTCTTGAAGCTGCTGTATCAGCTGCTCGGTTACATTAAGATCTTTATCACACTCATTAAAAAAGCTTGTTAACCGTGATTCATAGATGACTCCCAGACAGCAGGACTGGAACCATCAGCGGTGGGAATCTGAGCAGGACGTGGCCTCGATCTGCTGAATCATCACAACGTCTAAACAACTTTTACTGGAAAAGCTCTCAGCCGTTCTCATGATGCTGAGATGGAGACTTTACACTGGAAAGAACAAGAAGGGCTTCTCCAATTTTTCATTGTTTGTCATCCGGATCTAGTGTGACACTCCTTACACTCTTAAAAATAAAGGTTTCAAAAGGGTTGTTTTGCAAAAAACATTTTAACTATCTGGTGCTCTCTGGTCATTTTTGACCAAAAATTAAGTAAAATACGTGAAACATGTTTTGTTTTGTTTAGTTTTTTTTTAATATATTTTTTTACTTCATTGGAATAGTACGAAACTAAGCATTTGCTTAGTAAATGAAAAAAAGAAAGAAAGAAAAAAAATATCATGGACACGATTTGAAAAGGTTAAATGGTCCTGAAAAAAGTAGTCAAAATGGGAAATTAATTTAGTGGAAATGTTTGGCACTGCACCCAAACTAACAAATCTTACAGAAAGCTCTTTTTAAAAAATATAAACCTCAAATTTGGAACACAACTTTTTTAGATTCATGACTTTGATGTTCTCACAGTGTTAGAGTAAAACATGTTTTGGAAAATATGCATTTCATATAAAATTTGAAAATATTGTTGAGCATTTTTCATTATAATAAATTTGAACATCTATAACTTTTTTTAAGTTTCATTTTTTAATACTTTTTTTCACTTCAGCACTAATTTGGCTTCTGTGTCCTCTTTAAAAATGTATGACAGTTTAAGTTGGAAATTTAAGGTCTATGCTCAAAAAGTGGTTAACATGTAATAAGTTTTTTTATTATTATAAGTACTGCATAAATTTAATTTATTACCATAAAATCCCCTGAAAATACAAAATATTAAATAAAAAAACATTATTGAATTAAAATATAGTACATAAATTAAAATATAGTACATTAATTTCATTGAAGTAAAAAAAAAGAATCCTTTTTGACCGCCACACAAGGAGCACCAGAGGTTTGATCATTTAAATAACCTTTGTCTACTATAAAAAATTGCATGAATGTTCTTCATGGAACCATCAATGCCAATAAAGAACCTTTATTTTTAAAAGTGTAGGAAAGAAAGAAACATCTCTATCTCAGAGACAGCAATAACATGAAATGGTGAAGAGGTGCATTTTGCTTCTAAGATTTCCCTCCTGGGAAAAAAGTCTCCAATAACCTCACACGCGTCTCCTCTAGAGTATCAGAAGAGATCTTAACAACGTCTCAAACTCTGCTCTTAACTTTGTAGCTCTGTGACAACTATTTGCATTGATGGGATTTTGTCCCTCAATCAACTCTGCAGATACACTCTGATTGGCAACCCAGCGGGAAACAATGAAGTGATGGTCAAGTTCAGGAAGGTTTCCCGTCTTTCATGGAGAAGGAGATCCGCCCCAGGAAAGAGTTCACACTCCTCTGTCGGTGCTCACACCGCACTTAAAACGACTCGGAGACATTTCACACGTCTACTGATAAGTGAAGGCCAACTCACTTCCACTTTATCCCTCTAAACCTGGATTTAGAGTATCTGGAGGGCTTTTAAAATCAACCCACTCTACAGTTTATCTCATACAAAACCAATCTCTCCTGTTAAAAACACAAAATACTCACCTCACAGCTCCATATAGGAGGCCTCTCCACTTTACTGTTACATCACTGTCAAATGTTTAAGGACTGGTTAAAATCTCCAGCTGCTGTAGCCCTCCACATTTAAGCTCTCAAAGTATGAATACAAAACTTGAAATTGTATATAATGGCAAAATTACACAACATTTATCAGAGATTCCATATTTCACTTTCTTTATCATTTTATTTGGTGATGTTCATTTCTTTCTCCATACAGCATATTTAGTCATTATTAACACAATATTTGAACCATTTTTACCCAGAAATTTCACAAACAATTACAAAGAAATGGCAAATAACACACTGAATTAAACATGACATTCGGATGAAGAAAAACTGCTTAAAATACTATTTTCTTGTAAAATGTTTTATTTACGACTTCAAAAAATATTTTTTAGTGTACTCACCCTCATCTCGTTCCAAACATATATACTGTATTGTATCTGCAAAACATGAGAAATACATACAACAAAAGTCCATAATGATCAGTGAATGTCAAGAGATTGTCAAAAATGACAAAACAAACACAATAACAAACTGCTAAGTCTGGTCTATGTAAGTGCTGCCAGAGTGGAGGAGAAAACATTTAAAGAAATGTACTGTAATTGAAATCTACAAACGCAAATAGATAAAGTGCAATAAAATAAACACATAAACATGAATTTGGATGTTTTCTTTCCACTAGTTATGGAAGCAAAATAGCCAAAATCTCACAATTGGCCAGTGCATGAGGGAGGTGGGTGTTGGGGGAAGTAGTGTCTTCACTTAAATCATCGAAAATGCAGAGCATGTTTTAAAAACAAACCAATGTATGAATCTCCTCCAGCTCGACCTGTGTGGTATAAAGTCAGGATTATTCAGAGGTTTTTATCTTCTCACCTGTGGTCCGTATGGAAGGAGCACATGCCCTCGCTCACAGTAAACACAAAACATCAGGCTCTGGGTGAAATTAGGAGCAACTGGACTAAAACAATTCCGGAGGGGAGGAAGTGTGCGTTTACATCCAGCATGCAATGCTCCTGCTGGGAACAGAACACAGAACACGCAGTGAGATACAGGTCTGGATGGAATCTGCAGACCATTCTCACATTTTCTCTGCTAATTTCTTTGAGAAATCTGCACAATGATTTCAACGCAGTGAAATGTGTTTAACAGAGTGTTACAGGTAGTGGGAAAAGTTTAAATTAGTTAAAATAATTGCTCGTGCAATGTCGTTTAAAGGTTTCAACATGGTGAAATGAGCTTAACAGAACAATTAGTCCGGAAAACTATCAAATTACCTAAAATGCACCTGCAACATTTTTTAAAGGTTTTGATAGTAATTAGAGCCGCCATTAGAAATATTTGCATTCGGGACCAGTAAAAAATATGCAAAACAAGATATTTAACACAACAAATCATGAATAAAATCACATTATCCATTACTGTTGCTCATTTGGTTGGTTGGTTTTTACCCTCCTGTTGTGTTGGTCAATTTGACCCAAATTTGATTTTTTTTTATTTTTATTTTTTAATTGCTTGAAAATAGGCTAAATTATGTATTGTATTTCTTCTTAAAATTGGACTCTCTCTCGTTTAGGGGGATAACTGTGCATGAAAATTTGAAATATATGTTAAGGCTGTACAAATGTTAGTGATATCACTATTGTTGTGGTCATATTGACTCCCATTGGTTTTCATGCAATTTGCCAAAAATCAACACTTTAAAAAACATCAAAAAGTCAAGTTAAAATAAATAAATTTGAAATATATTTTAGCTTTGCAAAGACTAAAATAAGAAATACATGAGAACTTTTGAAATTTTGTCTCAAAGTTTACTCAAAATTGAAGACTTGTCTTCTGAATCATCCAGGGAAGCTTCATTGTTTCCAGATCTAAGTTTAAAAAGTCTGTGAAAGGATGTTTTGGTTGTTAGTTTTTTTTGGATCTCAATTACTAGTTACAGCATTGAAAATACATGTGAGAAACCCATTTTTAACTTCACAAGGATCTAAGAACCAGAAGTAAAAACACCAGGTACATGTACACCAATTTTGACTCCAAGTACAAATAATGCTATAGATACCATTTATAGATTACCATTGTAGTCATGATGAAAAAATAAATTAATAAAAACATCAAGGTAATATTTTTATTTTGTGTATGATTATTTATTATTATATTATATATATTTTAAAATTATAATTAAATTAATTATAATTTTTTTTTTTTTACGTCTCTGAGAAGGTACAATAAATATTTTCTGTGTTTACATGAGTCTTTAGTTTGTTTCGTGGTGTCAGTTTTTGTCGAATGGAAACCAATGGTTGGTCAATCTGACAATAATTGTACCCAGATATTCAGTACAATAGGAGAGTTAACAAACATTTATGCTTTAGAATAAAAAATAAATATAGCTTAGCAAGCACCACTTATAAAACATACGGGTGTAAGTGATAATTTCAGGACTTTGTTTGCCATTTAAACTTCTTAAATTGAAGACTGTGGGTGTCATTAGTATGATCCAATGACCTAAAACAGACATAAAAGCAATGTTTTTACATGCATGCATCATTGTCTTGTTGTTAAAAATGGCATTAACAAAACACTTTGCAATTGATTTACTTATAAAATCCTTCACGCAATGCACCAAACGCAAATTCCAATTGCCATGACCGAGATCCTGTTCTGATTTAAATGCTATCGCGCTGAAGTGTTTCCCAACAGCAAAAGTGGCCAATTATCTCAGTAAAAAGTGTCCTGTTGTTCTCGGCTGGCTCGATTCTCCTCACATGTCATCCATTATTCAACAGTCGCTGTTTTTGGACCGAGTCAGACGGCACAAATATAGCCTCGTGTTTGCTGGATTCATAATCCCAGAGTCTTTAAACGCAGTTAATTGTGTTTACTATGATGACATATTTCAATAGATCAATCGTAGACGCCCACAGAACTTTCCACCCAACAAAAGTGACGTTAGAAAGATTTTCCACTCTGATGTTACTTGTCAATACAGTACGGACTGTTTGCTGGCTTAGCGAACTGACATATTGTTCCTTTTAAAGAGGCGGCTCATATTTGGCCTGGTTTAACTCTGCTGATCTAAGCACGAGCTGCTGAAAGCTGCACGACAGGCTCTGTGCTTCTCATGTAAAGTCTAAAGACGACATGGGCATGTTCTGGGCTTTAGCAGACAGCTGGAGGCGACACAATGCGTCTGAAATCATTCACAGGTTTAGCGTTAGAACAGCAGAAACGTCATTTTCCACCTCAAGTGTGTGTGTGTCTTCTGAGAATCCTTATTGTTCCCATGTGGGATCTATAACGATTTCTCTCCATTGCCCTTTAGCCAGAGATGCATTACTGCACATAATAAAGAACATCAGCCGCGCGGTTATAAAAATAGCTGCTCTGTAATGTAAAGTGTTTTGAGATGTTCAGCTTTTGATTGACCGCCAGATGATAAAACCTAAACAGACTTTTAGATCAACAACCAAAATGAAGACTTTAAATGGTTTGATTGGATTTATTTTTAGTTTGGGGTCAGTAAGATTTTTCTGTTTTGAAAGAAATTAATCAGCAACGACGTGTTAAACTGATCAAAAGTGACAATTAAAACATTTAGAATGTTACAACAGATTTCCACTTCAAATAAATGCTGTTCTTTTCAACTTTATTTTCTTTAAAAAGTTTAAACAAAAATATTAAGTTAAATATTAAATATTATTATTATATATATATGTATGTGTATGTGTATGCGTGTGTGTGTATACAACCAGAATTCCGGGTTTTTAATTTGTATAAAATGAAAACTAAAATACTTTCAAATCACATATGCCAATATTTTATTCACAATAGAACATAGAGAACGTAACAAATGTTTAAACTGAGAAATGTTACACTTTTATACACTAAATGAACTCATTTCAAATTTGATGCCTGCTACAGGTCTCAAAAAAGTTGGCGCGGGGACAACAAAGGGCTGAAAAACCAAGACATTTTGAAAAGATTCAGCTGGAGGAACATCTAGCAACTAATTAAGTTAATTGACATCAGGTCTGTCACATGATAAGCTATAAAAGGGATGTCTTAGAGAGGCAGAGTCTCTCAGAAGTAAAGATGGGCAGAGGCTCTCCAATCTGTGAAAGAGTGCATAAAAAGATTGTGGAATACTTTAAAAACAATGTTCCTCAACGTCAAATTGCAAAGGTTTTGCAAATCTCATCATCTACAGCAAGGGTAGGCAATGTCGGTCCTGGAGTGCCGCTGTCCTGTAGAGTTTAGCTCCAACCCTAATCAAACACACCTGAACAAACTAATCAAGGTCTTCAGAATTACTAGGGCTAAAGGCAGGCGAGGTTTTTTTTTCAGGGTTGGAGCTAAAGTCTGCAGGACATCGGCACTCCAGGACCGACGTTGCCTACATCTGATCTACAGTGTATAACATCATCAAAAGACTCAGAGAAACTGGAGAAATCTCTGTGCGTAAGGGATAAGGCCAAAGATCTTTGTTGGATGCCCACGGTCTTTGGCCCTCAGACGACACTGCATCACTCATCGACATGATTCTGTCATTGACATTACTAAATGGACCCAGGAATACTTCCAGAAACCACTGTCGGTAAACACAATCCGCCGTGCCATCTGCAGATGCCAACTAAAGCTCTATCATGCAACAAGGAAGCCATATGTGAATATGGTCCAGAAGCACCGTCGTGCCCTGTGGGCCAAGGCTCATTTAAAATGGACTGTTTCAAAGTGGAAAAGTGTTCTATGGTCAGACGAGTCCAAATTTGACATTCTTGTTGGAAATCACGGACGCCGTCTCCTCCGGGCCTAAGAGGAGGGAGACCTTCCAGCGTGTTATCAGCGTTCAGTTCAAAAGCCAGCATCTCTGATGGTACGGGGGTGCATAAGTGCATACGGTATGGGCAGTTTGCATGTTTTGGAAGGCACTATGAATGCTGAAAGGTATACAAAGGTTTTAGAGCAACATATGCTCCCCTCCAGATGACGTCTATTTCAGGGAAGGCCTTGTGTATTTCAGCAGGACAATGCAAAACCACATATTGCAGCTATTACAACAGCATGGCTTCGTAGTAGAAGAGTCCGGGTGCTGAATTGGCCTGCCTGCATCCAGATCTTTCACCTATAGAGAACATTTGGCGCATCATTAAATGAAAAATACGTCAAAGATGACCACAAACTCTTCAGCAGCTGGAAACCTTTATCAGGCAAGAATGGGACTTAATTCCAACCCCAAAACTCCAGAAACTCATAACCTCGATGCCCAGATGTCTTCAAACTGTTTTGAAAAGAAGAGGAGATGCAACACCATGGTAAACATGCCCCCGTCCCAACTATTTTTGAGACCTGTAGCAGGCATCAAATTTAAAATGAGCTCATTTTGTGCATAAAATTGTCAAATTTCTCAGTTTAAACATTTTTGTTCTCTGTGTTCTATCGTGATAAAATATTGGCTCATGTGATTTGAAATTCTTTTAGTTTTCATTTTATTGAAATAAAAAAAAAAAAAACGTCCCAACATTTCCGGAATTCGGGTTGTATTCAAATTCTCAAATTCATTTGTCACTTAGTAGAAGCTTGTCAAATTAAAACTACTCGATTAAAGTAAATACGACCCAATCAACTTTAAATACAGGTCCATTTGAAGTGAGAATAAACTTTTTCTTGTGAGCTGAATTCAAGAGACATTTGGAAACAAACTTGATGCATGTTGTTGAGCCTGTGTAGTTCATGGAGATATAAATTAATTTCAGTGTTTGATTTGTTCGGCCCTCAGCGGTGTCTATAATGACGTAGTCTCGCGTAGCCAGACCTTCAGACTGACGGCTGAAGGTCTGGAATAGATGGCAGGTTTTATTGGCCAAGGCCCGCCCATGAGGCCATTTGACGTCATGTCAAACAACCAATCACAGTTCGTTTCGTTCAGCGTCATGTTTCGGTGCGTGGAAATGTCACCACAATAACAGACTTTTAACGGTGTGTAAACTTATTTTAAAACTTATTTTAAAGATTCTATGCCACGAACTTTAAATATTTCACATACTTTTGAAAATCCAGCATGTAGTTGATCCTGATAAGCATTTGTCGTCACAGTTGTAAACACGACGTCTTTCTTCTTTCGTGAGGGGGTTTGGCGCCACGGCATCTTTGTTTCCAGGCAGAACGTTAAAGTACGCGACACACACGTCTCCAGGAAATCCTGCATAATTCAACCAATCCGAAGACGACTTCGACACTCCTGAAGTGTTTCCAGATAAGTGTGCCATATGCATCAGACGTTTAGCCAACGGTCCGTAGGCGTGACGTCTGAGGCTGAGACTAATAATGACGTCACATGAGTTTGGGTTTCCGACATGAAGTCGGAGCAGAGAGAATCTCCTGACCTGTGCTGTCAACCAGGACCTGCAGCTGACGGCGGCCTGAATTAACTCTCTGCCCGAGGGCTATTTTTACCACAGCAACAACAGGAACAGCTGAGCAGCTCGAGAACACGGAGGTGAAGGCCAGGAAAAAAAGATGGCATGAGGGAAATCTTTAGATGACATCGTAATCCTGTCGACTGACAGAGAGATCATCATTTGACCAAGTTAAGATGTGTTGATCGCTGACACTATAAATCGGTCGTTTAATTTTAGTATCAGTTGATACATAACAAAATAAACAAGTTTTGTACCTTTTCTGTAGACAAAATCTAAATTATGTATTAATTATATATATAAAATGTATATACATAACAAATATGTGACCCTGAAGCACAAAACCCATCATAAGTTGCACAGATATATTTGTAGCAATAGCCAACAATACATTGTATAGGTCAATTGATTTTTCTTTTATGCCAAAAATCATTAGGATATTAAGTAAAGATCATGTTCCATGAAGATATTTTGTAAATTTCCTACCGAAAATATATCAAAACTTTATTTTTGATTAGTAATATGCATTGCTAAGGACTTTAAGGACAACATTAAAGGCAATTTTCTCAATATTTAGATTTTTTGGAACCCTCAGATTACAGATTTTCAAATAGTTGTATCTCAGCCAAATATTGTCCTATCATAACAAACTATACATCAATGGAAAGCTTACTTATTTCAGCTTTCATATGCTGTATAAATCTCAATTAAAAAAAAAATGACCCTTATTGATTGGTTTTGTGGTCTCACACACACATATATATACTGCAATTAAATTACATTTATATTTGTATATTTTATATATACAATATATTTAATTAATTCTTGTCAAATGTAAGCAACCTACATTTGGAATATATAATGTTTGGGGGGAATTACTGGTGTAAGAATTATTTCAGTTATTATTATTACTACATTTAACAATTTATTGAACACTGGTTCGAAAATATGTGCTCTCTTATGCAAATGTTTCCACAACAAATTCAACTTTTGCATGTAAATTATACCCCAAGGAATTAAGAATTGGTGTACTTTTCTTAGGTATAAAATGAAAAAAATAAACCACCACAGTATCCCATAATACCCTATCAAACGCATTGCACCATGTGCATGGGCAAAAAGCACTCACATTTCTTCATGTTCGGTGAGTTTGGGATGAATGGTATATAAAGTGAGGAATCTAATACAGCATCTTCAAAGACTCTGGCACGTAGGTGAGACATCGAGAGACTGACATCACACACACTGACGCTTCTCGTAACTCCACACCATACAGCTTTATTAGATGGTAAAACTGTGCCACTAACAGCAAAGCATTCCTGTGGTTTGTGTCTGATTTCAGAGAATTACACTAAATTCTGATGCTTCAAATGTCACAAAGCAATAAAGCACTGGAGGATGTGTGTTACAGTCATTTTACCATGGTAAAGAGATGTAGTTTCACAGCGAGTCATGTACGGCCTCTCGTGGTTCATATTGCTGTTATAAAACAACAGCAACAACAGCATTATGATAAAACATAATTTTAAATCATTACAGTAATAATTATGATAAAATGTTTTTTTCTGTATAATGAATAATGTCAACAGTAATATTACAGTTGCATAACAATGTAGTAACTTAGCACAAAAATGTAAAATCTAGAGGCTAATAAAGATGATAAACGTATATCTGTTGCCGCATGTTTAAAATTACATTAAATATAAAATATTACATTCATTTTTTTTTGCAATTAAATTACTTTGTGATGTACAAAAATAAAATTTTAGATATAAAAAAAATCTTGGCAATTAAATTACATTAACATACATCATATATACTATAATAATTAATTTTCAGCAATTAAATTAATTAACAAATAAAAATTGATATAAGAATATGAATTAGAATTAATATTAAGATTATATTTTCTATCTAATAGGCAAGGCAAGTTTATTTATGTAGCACATTTCATACACAGTGGTAATTCAAAGTGCTTTACATAAATATAAAGTGAAATAGTCATTCACAGCAAAAAAACAAGGAATTAAAAGGAAATAAAAAATATAAAACAATGAATTTTAAAATGATATAGAAATTGATTTAAAATGAAATTTAAAACGGTTAAAATAGAAAATTATTATACATAAAATACAGTGCAGTCAGTTCGGACGTAGCACAGTGCTCATTCAACAAACGCACAGCTAAACAGAGTTTTGAGTCTGGATTTAAATGTGCCTAATGTTTTAGCACATCTGATCTCTTCTGGAAGCAGGTTCCAGCTGCGGGCAGCATAATAGCTAAAAGCGGACTCCCCTTGTTTTGTGTGAACCCTTGGTATTTCTAACTGACTCAATCCTAATGATCTGAGTGGTCTGTTAGGTTTATATTCAGTAAGCATAACTGCAATGTATTTGGGTCCTAGGCCATTGAGTAACTTATAAACAAGTAAAAGTACTTTATAATCAATCCTAAATGTAACTGTAAGCCAGTGTAAGGACCTGAGGACTGGGATGGTGTGATATGCTCAGATTTTCTGGTTCTAGTCAAAATCCTAGCAGCAGCATTCTGGATGAGCTGCAGCTGTCTAATGGTCTTCTTGGGAAGGCCGGTGAGGAGACCATTACAATAATCCACCCTGCTGGTGATAAAGGCATGAACAAGTTCTCCAAGTCTTGACTGGAAACAAAACATCTAATTCTTGCAATGTTTTTGAGATGATTTTGCTGATGATTTGTATGTGATTTAGTTAATGCTTTGGCATGACTACTAAAACTAAGGTCTGTCTCCAGAATCACCCCAAGATTTCTGACTTGGTTTTTAGTTGTTTGACCCCTAGAGTCAAGGTATACATTCACCTTGAGAAATTCATCTTTGTTTCCAAATGCAATGACTTTCCAAATGCAATCTCCTTCAGTTTAACTGAAGAAAGTTCTTGGCACATCCAACTTTAATTTCTCAATGCAAGGCAGAAGTTTTGAGTCAATCCAACTGGGGCTTTAGTCATTTCATCAATGCATTGGCAGAGGATGAATGGGGCTATAGTCTATGGTAAATTGGATCATCAGCATAGCTGTGATTGGCAATTTGATGCTAGGTAAATCTTCCTCATTATCTGGGTATCATCAGCATAGTGGGAGCATAGGCAAAGCTATTGGTTAACTTCCTCATTATCTGAATTAGTGGGAGCATATACAAGCTAAACAAGAGCCTTGTGGGAAGAACTGCATGTCAGCCTTGTGGGACTCCGTGTCATGGCCGTCCACTTAGACTTATGCTGCTCCTATACTCACATAATAACCTCTCCCTTCTAAGTATGACATGAACTATTTGAGTGCCATCCCAGAAAGCCCGACCCAGTTTTCCAGTCTCTCTAGAAGTATGTTATGATCGACAGTGTCAAACGCAGCACTAAGATCTAGTAGTACCAGCACTGATATTTTGCCAGAATCAGAGTTAAAGCGAATATCATTTATTATCTTAATGAGTGCTGTCTCTGTGCTGTGATGCGCTCTGAAACCAGATTGAAAGTTACCCAGGTATCCATTTGAGTTTAAGTAGTTGTTCAGCTGATTGCCAGCTATATCATAGGCTACTGAGCTGGGGACTACTTTCAGGCACTGCGTAATATCACTGCACCTGCTGCACAGATGGTACGGCAGCAAAGTTCCTTGATTATTACGCCGGAATGAGAGTATATTTTCCTAGCCATATCAGCCTAGAAAATCACAACTTTTAATTTTCTGTCGGTCTTAGTACACGATGTGTAACTACAGAAGTGTCAAGTTTTAAATAGGGAAAAATTATCGAAACTCTTTGGTCATTTTTGAGCGCGATGCTAATGGTCTAATCCGATTCAATGATCTATGCTAAGCTAAGCTAAAAGTGCTACCGCCAGACCCGGAGATCGGCTGAATGGATTCAAAAACGGTAAATCTCAACTTTTTAACTCTTGGGGACTTGGAAAATGAGCCTATTTCCAAAAAAAGTGGCGTGTTGTCCTTTAAACTACTTCAGTCTGTGTGCATTGAATTTATTTAATACACGAGTTTCACAATTTGAGTTGAATTACTGAAATAAATGAACTTTTCCACGACATTCTAATTTATTGAGATGCACCTGTATTTGTTTTATTATACAAAGATATATCCTATGCTAGTCCAGATTTATAATTCATTACACTTTTTGTTCTGTACACACGATCAGATCAGAGTTTTAAGCGTGTCGCAGTAATGTACTGCAGTAATTATGCGCAATTAGTTCAAGTTCATCTGGTAGCATAACAATCAGCGTTGTCTAATAACTGGTTTCTGCTGTGATTAGTAAGATCAGAAAGCCTCGTGGAATGTGACTGACGTGACGTGTGTTCACAGTTCTTTAACGACATGCTAATTGGAGCCTGCTAGCAGCTGAGGAAGTGTGACATGATCTGTCCGGGGAAGTGTGAAGACACGGATTAGGCTCTCAGATAGACACGGATTAGGCTCTCAGTAGCGTTTGTTTTAGAGATTAGCTCTCTGACCTCGAACTGCTAAAAGTGCGTCGCGCTGCGCGATCACGGTCAAGTCAGCAGAGCGCCTCTAAAGTACAGGCCTTCAGCTCCAGCGCTCATTTAAAAGGACACACATGACCTCTTCAGCCAACGCTGGAGTCATATGCTGCATTCAGATGCTCATACTTACAAGTTCAGAAGTCGTAACTACGACGTGATTTTGGTCAGAAAAATCCACCAAGTCCTATATATAGGCTACTTGAATGATGAAATAAAATCTCAAAAACTGCTTGCCACACTCAGTTAAATTACATACATCACTTCTCACTGTTTTAATGCGCATTTGAAGTATTGCATCAGAAACGGGTGATGGAAATGGCAAATTTCAAATAAAATCAAATAATCCCTTAATTTGCAAAAAAGTTTTTACGCTCGCTTGAGGTGGTTTTTGATTTGTGTGAAAAAGAGTTAATATGAATAATGGAAGATGGAAATGCATTTGCTGAATAAATTCCTCCATGCACAACACAAAAAGTTATGTGACTTTGCGCTATGGGACGGGCAAAACCTGACTAACCAGCGGACGGATCTCGTTGCACAGCATATGAAATGTTGAAATGGTCATTCTAAAATACCCGAGCAAAGTCTGTCGTTAAAGTATTTATGTATAATTGTCTTACACGACTGCGTTCCCAAACAGCAGCATCCCCCTCTGAAAGCATCCCCCTCTGAAAGCAATGACCGCATTTATTTTGTTTCGTCTGCTCGCTCTGAGGTGCAAGTCATTTATTATACATGAAAATTATTATATTCAGTGGCTTCTCCTATTTTTCTTAGTGATTTATAGTGGCAATTTATCAGGAAGTGACGATTTTGTTCTCTTGACTCGTTGGTTGGAAACAGATGGAAACAGTGTTGTTCGCAAATGTGTTGCAAATGTTTTTTTTTTGTGGAGATATTTCAATTTTGCGCATAAGTTAAATTCGCAACTTTGGATGGAAACCCGGCTATAGTCAAATCAGAAACAAAGTCTGACATGAACTGTCTCATAAATGCTGTTTCTTATTCACAAATAGTGTTAAAAAGCGTACATTTAAAGCAGGACCAGCTAATGTGCATGTGCTACGACTGTTTCTAATGGAAGCTGCGGTGACACGATGATTTTACCCATTGACGATCGGCTCTTTTATTCAGAAGGCGAGACTTATTCTGCCTTGTTTCTACAATTCATCCGTTAGGTGAGTGCTGAGCCAATCCTCCCCATACACAAAGTACACAGAGTAGGGCTCCAGAAACACCAGGGGCCCCTTCCTCTCAAAAGATGATTTCATTTCAAATCATAGTTTTGTTTTTGATTTTGGTCAGCGGTTATGAAAACACGAATGTTCCTTTAATGCAGTGCGCTGTCGCCCTTTCTATTTCGAGATGGAGTGAAACATGGACAAATAAAGCATGTCAAATTGTCAGTTATGTCTTAGTGAACATAACAGTTTGAAAAAGTAGCCTAATCGAATGCTAGTCAGTATACTAGATCTGTGCATTCTGTGACAGCATCCTATAAACCTGCTGCTGTCTGTCATCATCTGATAATCAAACAACAAAAGAAAAAAGAGAGAATTATTCACTGAATATTTTTTCATAACTTTATGAATCAATTTATGTTTAATTTATATGGTGAATTCTATGCAGTGCTTTATTTGTACATTTGATTACTTTAATAAATTTCGGGATATAGTAGGCTATTATAGGCTAAACTGTTTATTTTATTTGTATATTTTTTCTGTTGTATTTGCCCTATTGTTATATAATTTTCTTCCTTTTTAAAAACTCACTGTTGTTTGTGAGGACAGTGAAACTGCTCTGAAAGAATAGGTTAAGGGGTTGTTGAGGAGCATTTTGGAGCCCCGGCAAGTATTGCTTAGGACCCCCAGAAGTCTAGGATAGGCACTGGGTAAGTGAACAGTCTTTGCTCATCTAAAGTCTATTATCTACTTTATGTTTTTAAAGCAGAAGTAAGCTGTTTTCTGTGAACGTGCGAGACTTCAGATTCATTAGCTGCTATAGGTAAATGACTAGAAGAATAACTAAACTGCAGTAAGCGGCAGCGTAAAACTATTAGTGCTATGAACCAGTGTTTATAATTATGACAACACAATAAAATAATATAAGAAATACAATTTGTCAACATAGCAAGCTGTTTTGTACAGCTACAAATAACTGGAAAGCGGATGACACCGGAAGTGCTGCGCTTACGTTAAAAATAAGTTGGTATTTTGACTAATTTCTCTTGTTTTGCTCTCTCTCTGTCTCTCTCTCAGTCAAGTTGACTTTCTTTCCCCTCTGTTTTGACTCTTTAAATAGCCAAAAGTCTATCTATATATAACAGACGACATAATCCGTCTCTCCGTGGTTTTGGTTCACGTAGTTGTCAGACAGAAATAGACTCGAACGCTCTGATGAACATGAACATGCAAAACATTTCTTCATTTCTGAACTCATCTTAAAATAAAATGAATGTGCTGTAATTTAAGGATGTGTTTCTATAATATTACTGGAGATGTTCAGAAATACACTCTGCTAAAGATCAGACATTTCATTGTAATTATAGCTTAATGAATGTGACAAGAAAAGTTAGTTATAAAACAGTGCTGGGCAAATTGCTTACATATTGTAGTCCATTACTGCTTACAAATTACATGACAGAAATTGTAGTTTGTAATGTTATCTTTTGGATTACACCTATTCTGCATTGTATTGCCTACTTTTTGATTACTATTAGATTAGATTTGACATAACTCAATTCATCATTAAGTGTTTTAAACATTACATATGCCAGGTTTTTCCAAACTGGTGTTCGTGAAGGAACTGCAAGGGGTTTGTGAGTTGATGCAATGTAAATAATTACTTCAATCATTAAAAATATTGAATTAAACTAATTCATTTTAAAATAGAAGCAATCAAAATAAAATACTTGAAAAGTAAAAATAGGTATATTTAAATGTTATGGAAGAAAAAAATAATTTGTGTGAATGAAATTATTAATAATTAACTACCATTGTGTGAATAATATGCAATCATGTAATCTATAAAAAGTAACAGTAATTTGATTACAAGCATTTTAAAGTGTAATATAATCTAATTACAAGTATATAAGTTTTGGAGTCTGGTTATGTAATATAGATTACATATGTTCAGTTACTACCCAGCACTGCTTAGAAATAGCTAAAGTTAGCCACTGTTCAGGAAGAGATTGACACACTTAACTTATAATATATGACATTGACCTTAAATTTTGACCTTTTGCAGATTTATTACCATTTTCTGAAGATGAATGTGTTAAAGTTTTGCGCTTATACAAATAATAAGCACAAAATTACAGAATTCATGAAATGCAATGAAAATACTTACTGATGCCTGTGATGTGCTTTTCCTTCCAAAATCATGTCACTTCCTAGAGGATGCTGTCATTAAGGAACTGGCTTTTGTCAGCTAGAAAAAAAAAAAAAAAAAAAAAAAAAAGGATGGAAAGTGATACTGAAGGATATTGATGACACAGGGGTAAACAAAACCCTATAAACTAATTATAAATTAAAACAAAATCAATTTCATCTTAAAAGAGATTAATATAATTTTCCATTATTTTTAAATTGTGAGTTTAATGTTTTATTCAGTAAATTTCAGGGACAATCCAAAAATGAAAATTCTGCCATCATTTACTCTACCTCATGTCATTCTGAACCTACATGCATTTCTTTCTTCTGCAGTGTATAAGCGCACAAACTACATTTTGAACATTGCATACTGTAGACAGGAAGTGTATAAAGATTGACGTGTTTCTGAGCAGCAGTCATTAAACGTTCATGTTTGCATTGTAATGATCTTGTTAAATCTGTGACTTGCATGAACACCCCTAAATTTCTCAATAATGATAATATAAATTTGTATAAGTATGATGCTTTTAGCTTTCTCAGTCAGTTTTTAATGTTTTCATGCATCAGATATTTAAGCATGAATCTGTGCTGCTGAAGTACAGCTGTTGTTTGGGGGTTTTAGGTGATGGGTGATTTCACAGGTCAGGTTGATGGTCAGGTCAGAGGGCTGCGTTTCCTCAGCGGGGCACGAGGGCTTTGCACCCTACCTGCCCTGCTGAACCTGCCCCGGGTCAACAATAGTCAGCCATGCGTTTGCATGTACATGCAGAGGCCTAGCGACCTATACAAATTATTTTTTGGGAAATAATGTTTTTTTTATCAGAAGTAGCATTTTGCTTGACCAGCATGCTTTCGCATCATCGGTTGCATCAGCAACATGATTTAATTAATATTCATGAGCCAAATTTATAAAGCTTTAAGCATATGAGTTCCTGCTTATGTGTGTACGTGTTTGTCTGCGCATGAGAGGACGTTTATCAATTCAGAGCATGAATCAAACTTCAGGATGAATCTAAGGCTGAACTCTGTGCTGTGTGGCCTCAGGCAGACGTACAAATGTTTTTCCTCCATGACAGAACATGTAACTTCAATCTGCACTGCGATCTGGACAAACAAGAGGAAGACAATGAGAGACAGAATCAAGCGCTCACATCACTGTTCCTCCATTAAAACTGCTGCATCTATTAGACAAGTTGAGTTTGTTTCTAAGTGGTCCATGAAATCAAATGAGTTACTGACAAACCAGTGATAAATGAACCATTAAAAACAAAGGTATATGATTATGCTAATTGTACAGTAGCATGTAGTACCATGTGTTTTGGACTTTTACTATGGTAATACCACTATATTCCTATAGGAGTAATATGAAAACACTGCATTTTGTGGAACTATACTATGGTAATCATAACAATACCATTGTCTTTTCATGCTTACTGGACGTACTACTAATGATAGTACCATGGTATTCTTTGAAGTACTTTGAAGTACTTTGGAGTACCATGAAAATATCTTGGTATATGAATATGGTAGTCATTTACCATGGTGCTGAATATCAAAAATTAAAATGGATATAAAATAAAAAACAAAACATGAAACATTTATTTGAATTAAAATAAATAAACCAACCAGGATCCTGACAGCAATGCAAAGAAATTGATCTGAATTCAATTTAAGTGGCGACATTATAGTGAATCCCAGGACTCTGATTAATCATTACAGTATTCCAGAGAACTGTTCTAATCATGGCTTGTTAATGGACAGACTTCACTGCATTAAACTGAATCATCCCAACATAATCACCTCCAGACTGTGGAGAATCCATCAGGAGATGGTTACAGTAAGCAGAAGAGTCCAGGGGTTCGGCCTCACGCTGCTAAGGGAATCTCACACCTCCTATAGAGGCTTCTGGACCAGAGCAGCGTTGAGGCAGAGAGATCATTTGTGAACTGACGCTCATTCGAGGAAATCCTTCATTGAGTGCGGCGGAGTCTACTTAAGTTAACTCAGAGACAGACTGCTGATCTGGAGCAAACATAACGCTTTCCAGCTAACCAGGGAACATTCCAGAATGTTCTGGAAAGGTTCTCTCAAAGTTATGAACAAAGTATTATGAATTATCCCGTATCAATTATCTTAACATTAAAAGGACAGTTCACTTGGAAATTAAAATTCTGTCATAATTTACTCTCAAAGGAGATATTTTGAAGAATGTTGGTAATCAAACAGATAACGGTAGCCAAACGGTAGCCCAAAAAATACTATGGAAGTCAGTGGGAGCCATCAATGTTTGGTTACCAACATTATTCAAAATTTCTCTTTTGCGAGCAAAGATGAGGAAAGAAACTCAAAAGAGGAATGAAACTCATACAGTTTTAGAATAACTTGAGTCTGAGTAAATGATGAAAGAATTATCACTTTTGGGTTTATTCTGAAATATGTTGTTGAACATTGTTTAACATTTTTTTTATAAGTTACTACTTGTTTCAGAATGTTTACAGGACAATTCAACAGTAACATTCCTATAATGTAGCAAAATGATAAAATAGAATGTTCCCCTAACATTTGCCAAGAAAAACTTTAGAATATGAAAACTGGACGTTTTGAACGTTTTACAGAATATTCAGAAAAAAACATTTTCATAACTTTATAGGCCCTTCTGATTGAGATGTAAAGCCTTAAATCACAGTTCATTTTGGTTTGTTAGGTTCAGGACCTGGTTTAAGTAGATTACCGTAATAAATGACAGACTCCATGAACAGTTTCACAGACTTTGTGACAACTTCAAACTTTATACAAGTTTTTGCTCAAAAATATCTAGTAAGCTTCTTACTCTGTGTCTGAAACAGAACTTGAGCACTAACCTACTAAACTTCATCCTCAACACTACTCACTGCATCGGTCCAGGAGCTTGAAACTCGACTTTGTTTCCAGGTGGATTCTGTGGAGGTTCAGTGTCATTGAACCTAGTAATTTAAGTCAGCACTTGGAGGTTTTGTATGGATTTTGGCCAAATGTATATGCAGAACAACACTGTGCTGTGTGGAAATGTTTTATTCTTGCATATTTGTATAAATGGTTCAATGCTGTTTTAGTTAGTTCATCCTGGATATGAAGTGGTTATTGTGCCAATTTAATTACATTTTGTGAGAAAATGTAATTTGTTGCATTAGAAATGGTAGGTCAAGGTGACCTTAAACCGTGTCCTCAGGCTGTATTTTGCACATTTGACAAACGTGGTAGATTTATTGGGTTTTCTGTGCATGCAAATGGTAATGTGCAAACCATGAAGAAAGGACAAACCTTTTCTCATGTTTGGAGGTGCTGGCACCTTGTGGTGGAGAGGATTAATTCACACAAGCACAGCATTTAAGGGATAGTTCAATTAAAAGTATCATTTTGTAATCATGTACTCACCTTCATGTCCATATATTTGGGAAAAATGTCTTAGCGTTTACTTTTTGTACATGCAATGAAAGTCTATAGGTCAGTGTTTGTGTGGTTCCCAACATTCTTAAAATGATCTTCTTTTGTATTCTGTAGAAAAAAAGAACAAGAACATTGTTATTAAATGCTTGAGGAATAATAGAATCTTTACACAAGATGAACAAATGTGTTTACTTTGACAACCTGAGAATGATGCACTGGAGACGTCTTTTTGCACTGGAAAGATGATGTTGGTATTGAAGTAGAAGTGGTTTGGTTGACATTTACCTGATCAAATTCACTCAGAACATGTCTGGTGACGGCACATCAGCACCAGATCGTCTGGAGTACAAGAACAACAGGACAGTTTAACACAGGGTTGCCAGGTCCCAGAAAGTTTCCAGCCTAAAACTCAAAACCCACCAAAAAGGAATACACTCTAGCCCTTTAAAAATAAAAACAAAACAAAAAACAAGGCAATGTGTGCACACTTTTCCCTTTTAAATCTAACCTGTTTGATGGTGCTGCCATCTGGTGGTGGTGGGAAGAGTCATCACACAAGAACTGAAATGTGATTGGTACTTACTGTGCAAGTCACATCTACAATGCCAGAGTGTTCCGGAGAGATTTCAGCACATTGCCATGCAGTTACTATGGTATTTACGATGCCAACCTCCAATAAAAACAAAGAGGTACTTTCAAGTGAAAGTGAAAGAACAAATACATGGGGAGCGAGAAAAGAAAGTTTTTCTTTTGGTGTAGTACCATGAAAAAAGCTTTTATTTACATCAAACATGTCAAATACAAGTGCTTTATACAGGCACAAAAACAGCCCTTGAGAAGCAGAAATAAAAACATTTTCAATAATAAAAGCATAACTTTTTTAAGCTAAGAAAAATACTTAATGTAAAAGTCTAAAGTGAACAGCATTATATAAATGCACTGCTAAAAGAACATTATAGAAATATCAATGATCTGATGAATACTGTTGTCCATTCCAGCGTCTTTAGAAAATCACTTTAGACATTATATAGTAACGCTCCTCATTTTCTTAGATCTGCTTCGCTATTCCAGACTCCTTTATAAGCATTCAGTTTGACCACTTTTAACAGCTTTCTTTAGCAGCTGTGTGGTTTCCTATAGATTGATGGATTTAAATCTAAAAGTGCACGAGTATCAACAAAAACATTCCTTTGTATTTTTTACTGCCGATTTTATCTCAAAGACATCTAGTTTATGATTATTTCCTAACAATTTCTCTTCTCTTTATATTTTGAACTTGATGAACGCAAACCAGAAGATGATTATTCATAACGAATGAGTAGAAGCAGCAGCAGCTTCAGGGGCAGGCTTACAAAAAACTGAATGTAATCGTTTCATATGTCCTTTAGTAATTCACATTAGTTCATTAATATTCAAGGCCATTGCCACTCCCTCGTATATAGCCTTTAGATCACAAAACATGTCTTTAAAAATTTAAATCAATATATTGTTTTCTGTAAGGAGTAAGCAAGATGATTTTCACATCATTTTTACATGATTATTCTAGCCTACAAGACTGATTACTCAAAAGTCTTATTCAGAACTATTCAGTATGTGTTTTTATGCCTTATTCAGCTAAAAAAAAATCCCCAAACTTACTAACCACGCATAATCTTTTTTTTTTCTATAAAATGCAAACATATACATCAGTCCTTGCTCACATATTACATACTCACATGTTGCCATAAGTTAAATATATTAAGTTTGCCTACTATATTAAAATAATTGTAGAAACTTAATTTCCTGTAAAGCTGCTTTGCAACAATTGTATCGTAAAAGGCGCTATACAAATAAACTTGAATTTAATTGAATTGAATATTATTGTAGCCAGTTTTGTGGCTGAACACAACAAAAAAAATGTTGGCCAATAGTATGTTATAAGTAGCTGAAATAAGCACAAATGTCAGGGCATGTCAAAACATCTTCAAGGGCTCCAAAATCACCTCAGAACCCCAGAGGTTTAACCCGTAAGTTTACAAAGCAGTGAGAATACTTTTTGTGCACAAAGAAAACAATAATAACATAATTTTATTTTCATACAATTACCTTTCTTCTCCATTGTTGGAGAGTACCCCAAAACGAAATACAATGTAATCCAACTTTGTTGTTTACGTTACCGTAGAAAGCGTGCCAAGCGGAATACGTAAACAACGCTAAACAACTTAGGTTGATCCACTGATTTCACATGGACTATTTTAACCGAGGTCCTTGCATACGTTTCTGTGCATTGATA
>JAPDDO010000190.1:0-62500 GCA_027422415.1 Schizothorax lantsangensis
AATAAAATAATAATAACAACTAATTTTTGTTATTTTTGATATTATAAAATTATAATGTTTTAAATATTATTTTTCATTAGATTTCTCATTATATTTTCATTATATCGTTATATTATTTAAAAGCTGCATAAGTGAATATTACCATGATAAATTAATTATTTTATTAATTTATAATCTATATATTAAATATCTAAATTATTTCTTAATTTTAATTTTATTTGTACAATATATTGTATTGTATGTGATTATTTCTTATATTATGACAATAATGTCACAATATTGAAAATATTAAATGGTCTTGTTATATTGCTTATTTTATATATTATGTTTACATTATTTAAATTGGCATAAATTAATAATTACAAATATTACCATGATGAAAAAAACATTATTACATTGTATTTAAAATGTTAATAAAATTATTACAATAAATAAAGTAAATAGTTTTCTTTTGGGGGAATGTGCTTAGTTGGCTAAAAGTAAAGATTTCAAAATGTAAAATATCTTAATAGTCTTAAAAACAGGCTACATTTTCTTAATGCTCTCTAATTCTTGTTTCTTGCTTGTGAGTTTGGGGTGAATGTGAGCCGGATGTGTTTTTGGCAGGTTGTGTGAGATTCACCCCTTTACAAAGAGAGAGCGAGAGAGAGAGAGAGAGGAGAGAGAGAGAGAGAGAGAGAGAGTGAGAGTAGAGAGAGAGAGAGAGAGAGAGGAGAGAGAGAGGAGAGAGAGAGAGGAGGCAGTGGTATTATGTGTTTTCAGCGCGCGAGCGAGTGTTAATGTGGGCAAAAGGTTACATACCAGCCAAGTGCAGCGCCTGAAAGAGAGAGAGAGAGAGACTGAAAGAAAGAAAGAAAGAAGTCTGAGCTACAAAAGCAGATTGTTTGGGAAAAACATGATGAAGGGAGAAAGAGAGCAGAAAACAGATCCGGTCCCTGAGGAGACGCACAGAAACCAGGATCAGGAGATCGAGGGAGAAAGACACCAGTGTCTGGGACAGATGGACTGATGGACGGAGGGCTTGTAAATGTGTTAGAGGCTGAACGGTCATTGTTAATTCACCTCTGACCCAGTCAACTGGCCTGATCCCGTACGTGTGTGTGTGTTTAGTTCATTTGGGCTCAGTCGTCTCCAGTCGCGAGTCAGATCTGACACACCTCTCTCTCTGGGACGCCCAGCAGCGTCTTCAGCTGGAAACATGAGTCACACAATGTATTCCTGACCTTTCCCCCATGATGCATGTGTGGGACACAGTTTGATTCACGTCCTTCATTACATAACCTGTGTAGTCAGTGATGATTTTAATGTGTGTAGAGTGAGAGTTTACTTCAGGTTAACTGTAATGAGTGTAAATCACTTTGAATAAAACAAGGATTTTTACAGTAATGCAAAACCTGGAAATATCAGGGAACGTTAGTTGCTTTACAGGCTATATAAATGATCAAATCCTAAAAAAGTATTTCATTTTTATTTTTTGTGAATATTGTTTTTTTGGGCTATAAAATATTTAAATGATTTCTTAAAAAACTTCTACCAAATTCTTATTTTTGCAGATTTAAAATGAACGATCATTGAACTATAGCAGTAAATTACTGTATTACATTAAATAATCAAATTAGAATATTTTTAAACTGTATATATATATATATATATATATATTATATATTATATATATATATATATATAGGCAGATAGATAGATAATATAAAGAACTAAGGCTATTTATTTATTTATTTTTTCTTTATTAGGTTTTATATTCTATTTATATTTTGTTTAATGGTGCTGTTGAAAATTAAATATATTTAAAATATTACGAAGATTTACAATAAAACCCAAAAAGTAAAGTTTGGGCAGGGTGGTCTTTTTTCATGAAAATAATGTGACAAAGTAGAGAATCACATTGCTCCAAAGGTTTGTCTAATTTAGACAATATCTAATTTACAGGCCTGGAATTAGCAAATACTAAATAGTCATGGAAATTGTCATAGTGAATATAAATTATTTTCTAGATTTGCTCAGCTATAAAATACAGTAGTCAACATTTGAAGTGGATCAAAACCTTTCATCAAAGTTGTCCTGAAGCCTAAATCCAAAATGTGTTCTTGTCTTAAGACAACTTTGATTAACTTTTTGGATCCACTTCAAATGTTGACTACTGTGTTTATTCAAAATTTCTGTTGGAATGCAATCACTACAAAAGTTTTTTTTTTACAAAAAAAGTCTTATATACGGTGAGATGAGCTCTCTCGGCACCGTGCTTATAATAAAGAGTGGATAAGTTATGGAAAATTGTTGGAAAGTGAGCTGAAATGACCTCCACTTAATATATTAGAAAAGCTGACAGCTGTATTCATTTTAGAGTTAAAATAAATCTAAATTCCTAATTTTATGGGTATTTCTTCTTTTAGTGGTAATGCAGGGTTTAATTAATCTGAAGTCGTTATAATTATCTACAAGCTACATCATTGTATGATACAGTATGTGCTCATTTTGATGTGTGACACGTGTGTTTCTGGTCTCAGACAGGTTATTTTACATCTACACCTCAGGAACAACGGGTTTACCTAAAGCTGCTATCATAGTTCACAGCAGGTTTGTGCAACGCTGTTCTTAAAATACCGTGCAGACATCATGTGTGCAACCGCTTCACTCTGTGTTTGTGTGCGCTGTGTAAACAGGTATTATCGCATCGCTGCGTTTGGATATTACTCCTTCGGTCTGCGGCCAGATGATGTTGTTTACTGCTGCCTGCCGCTCTATCACTCCGCAGGTATGTTTGCAGTACATTATGTCCACACACGTTCTGTTCAGCTTATAGATTACAACAGCAGATTGCTAAGAATACCTCAAATAACCTTCATTCTAGTGATATTGACCAGGTTGATAAATTGGCCCATATTTGGTAGTTTCAAATTTCAAAAACCCAACCAGTGTAATAGTTCATCTAGTGTCAACTCCATAATCTGTCAATAGGTAAACATTTTGTTCTTGTGAGTTTTGAGTAAATACTGTGCAAGATAAGTGTTCATTTCAGTTCATCAGTTTGAGTAAATGCTATAAATTTAAGTATATACTGTATATCGCATTTTATCATCAGATATTAACAAAAAACTATATTGATGACCACCAGTTCATGGACCCCTAGTCACAGTTTGTGTATATGCCACTGGTTTTAAACAATAACAGTAACAACAATAATAGCAACAGAAAAAAAAAAAAGACAAAATAAATTTGAAAATTAGATAAAGCCAAGTTGAAAATTCTTGTTTGATTTTGTTGTCATATTAGAGTTAAAGGTTTTTCCAGAGGGGATTTTGGATTTCTCTTTTTATCACTTCATAAATCAAAAAAAATGTCAACAGACAGAAAACAAACACATTTTCACCATGTTTTTAGGAATGTTTTATAAATCAGTGTGAATGATACATGAACAAACCCGTCAGTAAAATCCTTCAGAATATAGATAGGAATAAAACTGCTTAGTTTTGTGTATGAAAGTGCTACTAAAGTGGAGAAAGAAACTCACCAACTTTAATCGTGTGCTTTTTTACCATGTTCTTAGGCTAATATGAACAATCTGATATGTGAACAAACTGCTAAGTAAAACCCTTCAGAATATAGATAGATAGGAATAAAAATGTTAAGTTTAGGGTATGTAAAGCCCTATTCACACAGGATTAGTATTACTGTGACCTCTAGTCATTTGTAAAAACATTTGCAGAAAGAGAAATTTGCAGAAAGAGAAAGCTGAAAAGGTTTCGAGGTTAATGTGTTACAAATAAATCAAGCATAAAGCTTGAGATATTATTTTAACCTGGTGAAATGTAAATGACACAGGGCATGAAACTATATTAGTTTATTCTTTTAAATCCATCTAACCGGACCATAGACGGGACTCTTAAAGCCTTGACATCGTATCAAGTCAGTAAATTCGAGTAAAATCACAGGTTTCGCTTATCCCGTGCGAATGCACCACACGCAATTCAGATGTGGGGGGGGGGGGGGGTTCATTTAAGAATCACACAAGGTCCCAGATAATACTAATCCTGTGAGAATAGGGCTTAAGTGTTACTGAAGTGGAGAAAAATTCACCACCTTCAGATATATATACTTTTACCATGTTTACAGGGGTAAAATGTTATATAAATCAGTGTGAATGATATATGAACAAACCCTCAGTAAAACCCTTCAGAATATAGATAGGAATACAACTGTTAAGATTAGGGTATGTAAGTGTTACTGAACTGAAGAAAAAATTCACCACGTATCACCACCTTCAAATATACTATCTACTTTTATCATGTTTTTAGGGGTAAAATGTTATATAAATAATTATGAATGATATATGAACAAACTGCTCAGTAAAATCCTTCAGAATATAGATAGGAATAAAACTGTAAAGTTTAGGGTATGAAAGTGTTACTGAAGTGGAGAAAAAACTCGCCATCTTCAAATACATGCATTTTCACCATGATTTTAAGGGTAAAAATGTTGTATAAATCAGTGTGAATGACATATAGACAAACCCCTCAGTAAAAGTCTTCAGTATATAGAAATGGAATAAATCAGTTAAATTTGGTGTATTAAAGTGCTGCTGATGTGGAGATAAAACATTTTAAAGATATGTATTGTAATTGTAATTATTATATTGTAGACTATTAAAGTCTGCATATCTGCAGGTTCTTGAAGGAACACATTAAGTATCATTTTTAAATGCTGAAATTGAATGTGTAGTTTAGGTGGCACAAGTTCAGCAGACAGGTCTAAGCAGCCAATCATGTCTGTTCTCTCTGTGTTTCTCAGGTAACATTGTGGGTGTGGGTCAGTGTCTGCTGCATGGTCTGACGGTGGTGATTCGCAGGAAGTTCTCCGCGAGCCGTTTCTGGGACGACTGTATCAAATACAACTGCACGGTGAGGACCTCTGACCTCTGTCTTTAGTCATCTTTTATAGTCACACACTAGATCGCAGCACAGACAGCAAAGAAAACATATGAAAGCACAACTCATCAAATTAGTATGCATTTAGGATAAAAAAAATGATCAGACTTTTACAGTATATTAAAAAGAAGGAGAAAACACTCTTTTGTTGAAGGCCGTAATTCCAGACATATTTTGCAGTGTTTTGGTGCAAATTAATTTGTCAGTGTTCAAATTAAAAGGTAAATAGTTATATACTGTACCTTGAAGAATACCAGAGTTTGTCACAACCAAAACATGTTTTGTTCAGTGAAGAATTGGCTGAACAAATATAATACTACATACCATTGAAACATTTTGGTTTGATTTCAAGTTTTGGTCACACTTTATATTAGGTGGCCTTAACTACTATGTGCTTACATTAAAAACAATAAGTACCATGTACTTATTGTGTTCATATTGTATTTCAAAACAGTTTTGCTGCTATTGAGGTGGGATACGGGTAAGGTTAGGGACAGGTTTGGTGGTATGGGTAGGTTTAAGGGTGGGTTAACCCTTAACTGTCACCCCCATTTCTGAACATATACGTGAGAGTGCACTATCCAAACTTAAACTCTTATAATTCATGAATGCTTTGGATACAGATATAAGTTTGGTCTCTTTTTTAAGAAGACAATCAGCAGATTACTGTAGAAGTGGAATATTTTAAAATATGAAAGTAACAAAAAGTTATAGAAGTTTAAATTTACTGTAAAGAAAATACACAGTACTAAATTTTTTATATTTTATATAAAATTAATATTTTACATAACAGGTTTTACTCTAAAATTGATATAAAATTAAAGCCTTATGTCTAAATAAGTTATGTTCCAAATTTGAAGTTGATATGAAAAAAATGGAGGTTTCTGTGAGATTTTATTTAGGGCGTCATACCTCAATCAGACACGGGGGCCATTGAAACTCATTGAATTGTTTTTATGCATTTTTCTGCAACAAATTTCTAAATTTCTCTGTCGATATTACTCTGATCACAAAAAGACCACCAAATATGGAATCCTGAGAGTCAGACCTCTCCGGCGATATGAATTTTTGTCAAGATTATAAAAAGTTTTGATTCTAAAAGACCGTAATGCATTGTGTAATATGACACTTGACACCGCCCACTAAGGGGGAGGAGACCGCCAAAAGATTTTAAAGTACCATTTCCATGGTAACGCAATATCCGATTTCAAAATGGTTTTCACAGGATGAATTTTGAGGTTTTAAGCTTTCAAATGATATATAATTTATGATGATTACTAAAATATTTGATAGGGAAAAAAGACAACGAAAAAAAAAGAGCGAGCGTCCCACAGGTGGGACGGTGACAGTTGGTGTAAGGGATAGGTCAACAGTGTAATTATAAATGTAATTACAGAAATTAATTACAGATGTAATTACATATAGGTATTTCTAAATATATACATACAATGTAAAAAACATGTATGTACACAATAAGTGCATTGTATCAAATTATTAATTTAAATGTAAGTACATAGTAGTTAAGGCCACCTAATATAAAGTGGGACCCAAGTTTTTTGTTTTTTTTGTAGGATAGTCACTTTTGCATTAGATGTCTAGTATAAAATATGAGTAAAATCAGTTATAAAACCATCAAAAACAGAATAATTACCGTATGATATCAGATGCACACAAATTCACTTATTTGTTGTTGAAGTCAATAATTGTTAATCTGTGAGTATTTTGGTGCAAATTAATCTGTCAATGTTAATTTAAAAGTTAAATACTGTACCACGAAGAAAATTAAAGTAAATAACTGGCTTAATAAATACACAAAATTTTACTATTACATTTTAAACATTTTTAACGTTTTTAACATTTGTTTAACTCTTGTATGATATACACTTTATGCATGATTTGTTCCTTTGTTCTAATCTTTTTAAAGTTGCTTTGAATAAAAGTGTCTGTTAAATACATAAATATAACTATTCATCATCTTGTGTCTAGTGTAAAATATGAGTAAAACCAAAACCAGCATCATTACCGCATGATATTTCTGATACGTTACCGCATGATATTTATACCGCAGATATTTCTGCTCCAGTATCGAAGGGTCAGTTATTCAGTTTGGTTGTTGATGGTTGATTTCAAGTGTTTAAGTTAGGTTTGTGTGTGTTTGCAGGTGGTCCAGTACATCGGTGAAATCTGTCGATACCTGTTATCTCAGCCGGTCCGTCCGTCCGAGTCTCGTCACCAGGTGCGTGTTGCCACGGGCAACGGTCTGCGGCCCAACGTCTGGGAACAGTTTATGAAACGTTTCAACATCAAACGCATCGGTGAGTTTTATGGAGCCACCGAGTGCAACTGCAGCCTCGCCAACATGGACAACAAGGTGTGTGTGAACGTTTACTGAACTCAGATCTGAATAGGTATTGGGTGTGATTTATTGATGTGTAATGTGTCCTCTGGCCAGGTGGGGTCGTGTGGCTTCAACAGTGTGATTCTGCCCAGCATTTATCCCATCAGACTGCTGAGAGCAGACGAGGACAATATGGAGTTAATACGGGACAGTCGAGGACTGTGTGTCCCATGCAAACCTGGTGAGAAACACACACACACCACACACACACACACACACAAACACACACACACACTCACACACACACACACACACACCACCACACACACACACACTCTCACACACACACACACACACACACCACACACTCTCACACACACACTCTCTCACACACACACACACACACACACACACACACACACACTCACACACACACACACAACACTCACTCACACACACACACACACACACTCACACACACACACACACACACACACACACACTCTCACACACACACACACACACACACACACACTCTCTCTCACACACACACACTCTCACACACACACTCTCTCCACACACACTCTCTCACACACACACACACACACACACACACACATCTGAAAACATACAGCAGATGTGTGATTTAATATCTAAAGAAGGAAGTAAAATATTAAATAATAATACATTTCATAAAATTAACATTAGATTGTGTGATTTAAAGGTGTTGTATGTAGTAGAGGTCTTCTCGGGTCCTAAAATCCGTAAGAATTGACCCGAATCACTTCTTACCCGAACCCGACGTGCATAAATAATAATAAAAAAAGATAAACCCGACCCGAGACAGACCCGATGAAATTAGACCCGAGTCCGACCCGACCCGACCGCATTTATTTTCGAACCGACTGGACCCGAATGTAAACGGCATTGACGTGTGCACAGCCTGCAGCCCCGCATCGGTCCGGAAAAATCCCATGGTCCTGCTGATTTGGCCGCTGCTCCATTACTTTCATTCAGTTTATTTACTTATTACCCTATTACTTTATATTTTTGCCTGCCTGATGGATACATGTTATTTCTGAGTTTTCACACGGCCCCTCCTCCTCTGACTTGATGCACGCGCAGGATGCCAGATTAACACACCAACAGAAACGAGCGCACATGACCATGAATTAAATTAAATACGCTGTGTTTTTCGCCAACTGGCAACCAGGGGTGCCGAAATACAATGGGTAAACTGGCAGTGGGCGGGTTTCACAAACCATAACAAACACAGACATTCCGGCCCGGGGGTCCGGAACAGGTCTGTAAGCTTAAACCTGCTCAGGAGCAGCTTATTTCATGTAAACAGGATTAGATTGCTTCTTTTTAAGCAGAATTGATACTTAATATCTGCCCCAGCCACTGCTACTTTATTACAAGAGTACCCTACTGGACCAAGGACAACAATTTAAAATAATAATCATTTAAAAATTAATTTGAAAATAATGTGACAATGTTGTGTAGTCTATAATACTATAGACACAGACAGTTTTACTCATTGAAAGATTTATTAGTGATTAAATAATTACTATATAATTGTATTGGAGTCTTACACACATGCTATACAGTTAATCTGAGCCGTGCATTAATTTGAGTTATGACAGATATTATGGGATGTGGCTTGATGGAGAGCAGGAGATGCAGATAACTCTAAGAAACTTTAATTAATGCTGTCACGTAACAAATCTGCTTCAAAGTTAAAATTAAATGAATTGCTAATTACAACATTGAAATAAAAATGTAAAGCCTGTACAAATACTAGAAGTCATAAATATAAATAATGTAAAAAAAATTACAAATAAATTAAAAACAGTGCACATTTCATTTATCTATTTATATCTATATATTTAGTTTTGTTCGCGTGGCTGTTTCCTTATAAAGGTCCAGAAATTTGTCAAGTTTTTCGTCAGGTGTCTTTTTTAATGATATAATGTCATTACGTTGCTGTCTTGCCGCCAGCCAATCACTGCGCTGTTGATCGTGGTTTCGAGTATCGATACATCTGCCCTTTTCAGGGAACACGAGAACGCACAGAAATCTTAGACAACTTAATCCAAGTATTTTAATCTAATACGCAAATTCGTTTGAAGAACCAAATTAGCCAGAGATCAGTTATCAGGATTAGAAGATCTGGCATGTTTCAAATCATCTCAGATGTATTAAGCGAGGTACAAAGAACGGACCCCGGAACGCACATTTTCAAAGGAGAATAACTGAATGTAGCATTGTTTTTCAGATAAATAAGTATGTTAACTTAGCATGTTTCTTAAATATCTGCAAACATATTATGGTATTTTTATGCTTTAGTAGAGTCAAAATCCTACATACAGCACCTTTAATGTCTAGTAGGGATATCTGTCGCCTGCTGACCAAGCTGCATTTATTTGATCAAAAATACAGTAAAAACTGTGAAATATTGTTATATTTTTAATCAACTGTTTTCTATGTGAATATCTGTTAAACTGTAATTTATTTCTGTGATCAAAGCTGAATTTTGAGCATGATTACTCCAGTCATCAGTGTCACATGATCCTTCAGAAATCTATTATGAATTCTAATATGCTGATTTGCTGCTCAAGAAACATTTCTGATTATTATAAATGTGGAAAACAGTTTTGATGCATCATATTTTTATGGAAACTGTGATGCACTTGATTTTTCAGGATTCTTGAAGCTCAAAAGAATGTCATTTGAAATACAGTCACTTTTGGTCAACATAATCCATTTTTGATTAATAAAAGTATTAATTCCTTCTTAAAAAAATCTTCCTGACCAAACTTTTAAACACTAGTGTATGTTTTGCAATCACGTCATGCTGATTTTACATGATCCTTTACTTAATGAAAACTAAGTGTGTGAGAGTTGAATGATACATCTGTCCTTTAACATATTAACCTTTCGTGTTGTGAATATGTGTTTGCCTGGAAACTCAAAACAATCTGAGTGTCTGTGTAGTTTTCTGAACACATACCATGACGAAGCAAACAAGTCAATTTCAAAAGTGTTTCAAAAGGTCCTCCTTTGTAATTCATAATTGGGTTAAAAGTCCGGCTAGTAACGGTAACGTAAACGCTCAGCACTCTGTGTGCCCTTGTTTGCTCTTGGAGTTTAAATAAACACACATTTCACGTCAGAGGCAAATGACATTTTATTAAATGTCTATATAGTTTTAATATAATTTTATTATTAATATTTGTTTTTTTTTTTTTACATTTTTTTAATTGTTTGCATTTTTACATTTTCATTTTAATTTCAGTTTAAGTGATTGCATTGTGTGTTTTTGTAATTTTTATTAGTTTTTTTATGTTTTATTTTTACTTCAGTCTTAGTTTGTTATTTTAGTACTTTAAGGCCTGGTTTCACAGACAGGGCTTAGACTAAGCCAGGATTAGATCATAGTTCAATTAGGACATTTAAGCCATTTTTCTAAGCGTGCTTAGAAAAAAACATTACTGGTGTGCATCTTGAGACAAAACAAAGGCACTGATATATTTTAAGATCAGTCAGTGCAAGTTTCTTTCAGTTGAAACAGCTCAGATTTACACTTCAGTCTAGGACTAGGCTTAAACCTTGTCTGTGAAACCGGGGGTAAATGTTAAATGTTGCCTTAGAAACCAGCTGAAATAAAACAAGTTTATATTTTTTATAGAATATATAGTTGACTGGTGTAAATATGCCCCTATGAGACATTTGTGTGTTTTCTGTGCACTTCAGGGGAACCAGGGATTATCGTTGGCCGAATCAATCCTCAGGATCCGTTACGTCGTTTTGATGGCTACGCGAATCAAGAGGCCACCGATAAAAAGATCTCTCACAATGTCTTCAAAAAGGGAGACTCGGCGTATGTGTCGGGTAAAGTCAGATTTCTCCAGATGTGAACTGATCCACATGTGTGTTAGATGGATGGATCTCACTCTGTGTTCCTCTCTCTCAGGTGATTTGATGGTGATGGATGAGTTCGGTTATGTGTATTTCCGGGACCGGGGTGGAGACACGTACCGCTGGCGGGGTGAGAACGTCTCCACCACAGAGGTGGAGGGAATCCTGAGCGCTCTGTTGAATCAGACGGACGTAGCCGTCTACGGCGCCTCGGTGCCAGGTGAGTCTGCAGTAGTGTGAAATAATAAATGATAAATGGTGTAATTTAACCCCTTCTCAAAATTGTTAAATTAAAGCACACAGTCATCTCTTCTCCACCGAAGCCCATTTCCACCTCAGAGTAAAGAAAATAAAAGTATAATTGTAGCTTTATGTCTTGAAATTGACACTCCTGTGATTGTGACTTTATATCTCCCAGTTGTGACATAATTTATTGAAATGTGAAATCTCATCATTGCAACTTTTTTTTTTTTGTAATTGCACTTTAACTCACTGATATTATATGTTACAATTGTAACTATTTTTCATAGTTGCAGCTTTATATCTCCAATCTGTGACTGTTTATCTTACGATGCATCTTCTTATCTCTCAGTTGTGATTTTATACCTTGAAACTTGACTGTAAACGTCACAATTGCATTTTTTTGTAATAATTACAACTTTATAACCTTAATGAGACTATATGTTGCAACTATTTCTTGTAATTACAACTTCATTTCTCTCAGTAGTGATTTTACATCTTGAAACGTGACTTTAAATATCACAATTGCAACTTTTTTATATAATTGCAGCCTTATAATTGTGACTTGACATGTTTTTCAGCTATTTCTTGTAATAGCAGCTTTATATCTTATAGTAGCACATCCATATCTTACAATATGACTTTCCAACATGGGAAACTTTGAAACCGTTTTCTCACATTTATTTACTTATTTATTTAGTTATGTAGTTATGTATTTATTTAAATAACTTTGATACTCAATTATGGCTCTGAGTTTGTTGTGAGAAGCTAAGCATGGTTTGGCCTGGTTGGTAATCAGATGGGAGACTAATAAACTCCAGATCAGAGATCATGATACAGCGATGTCAGTGCATGTGTTTGACGTCCAGCGAACACAGTCGTTTTCTATTAAAGTGTGTGTGGGGAAAGTTACTTTTAAAAGTAATGCATTACAACATTGCGTTACTCCCTAAAAAGTAACTAATTACGTTACTTAGCAACTTTTTATGGAAAGTAATGCGTTACATTACTTTTGCGTTACTTTTTAAATATGAGCAGGGCTTGATTGTTTTTAATACAAGAAGTTATAGTTATAGCAAATGTAAAGCCCTTTCACACCAAAAAGTGTAATGAATAAACGTCAGGCTGAAGGAAAAGTAAATTCACGTCTGTACAGTAGAGCGCAGGAGAAGAAGGATCAACACTCTTCAGCAATAAAACAACAATGAAGCACAATTGTTAGTTTATCTAAAGTCATTTTTGCTTATTAATATTGTTTAACTGGATCATCAAAGGTCAGCAGCAAAGACATTAGTTAATAAAATGGGATTAGATACATTTGTGTTGTTTAACATATTTAATTATTGCAGGTTTGCGTCATATTCTGAGTTTGCATTTCACTGTTTTAATTCATTTTGATGAATACTAAATCTGTTTTTTTGCGAGTGGGATGAATTTATGCACAACTACAGTAACATCATGTTCACACAGCGCACACAACGCCTCTGTACTTCCGATTTCTATGAACATTGGGAAAGGAGAACTGTCAGTCAATAAATGGGAAAAAAGTAACTCAGATATTTTCTTGTAAATTAAAAAGTAATGCGTTACTTTACTAGTTACTTGAAAAAAGTAATATTATTACGTAACTCGCGTTACTTGTAATGCGTTACCCCCGACACTGGTGTTCAGTAAAGCTTTGGGTTGCCACTGCAGCTGTTCTCTGTGTTTTTCATCAGGTGTGGAGGGGAAGGCAGGAATGGCTGCCATAGCGGACGTGACAAATGACTTTAACTGTGAGACGTTTCTACGAGATGTGCAGAACGCTCTTCCTTCATACGCTCGCCCAGTCTTCTTACGACTTTCTCCTGAGGTCGACAAAACAGGTGACGGAAACAGATTCATGATCAATTTCCCTCTGTTTTTTTTTCCATTGTTTAACTCAAACCTACATTGTAAAAAAAATATCCTAAATTTAACGGTAAAGGCTGGTGAGAAAGTTTTAATTGGTTAACAGTTCCCTTAGTATATACACTGTGAAAAAAACTGTAATAGATCTAATGAGAATTTCATTGTAATTTTACAGAAAAGTACTCTTAAATTGTTCTAAAGTTTTAAAGGAACACCACTTTTTTTTTGGAAATAGGCTCATTTTCCATCTCCCCAAGAGTTAAACAGTTGAGTTTTACAATTTTCGAATCCATTCAGCTAATCTCCGGGTCTGGCGGTGGCACTTTTAGCGTAGCTTAGCATAGATGAATCTGATTAGCCAGTTAGCATCTCGCTCAAAAATGACCAAAGAGTTTTAATATTTTTCCTATTTAAAACTTGACTCTTCTGTAGTTACATCGTGTACTAAGACTGACGGAAAATGAAAAGTTGTGATTTTCTAGGCTTCTAGGAACTATACTCTCATTCCGGCGTAATAATCAAGGAACTTTGTGGCCGTACCATGAGTGCAGCAGGTGCAGTGATATGACGCAGCGTCTCTCACAAATGTCTCCATGGTTGCAAGGTAAGCTCCCTGTGCAAGCAGCGCTGCATAATATCATTGCACCTGCTGCACTCATGGTACGGCAGCAAAGTTCCTTGAAATTGGTAAAACTAAACTGTTTAACTCTTGGGGAGATGGAAAATTAGCCTATTTTCAAAAATAGTGGAGTGTTCCTTTAAGTAACTAAAATTTAAAATTTTATATTTTCTAAGTTACTAAATAACTTTTCAAATTTAAATTTTTCTAAGCATTTAAACTTTTACATTTAGGTTTTTCCAAGTAACTAATAAGTTTTACATTTAGTTTTAACACAACTTGCAGTGAAAGTTTTCACTGAATTCTTTCCCAGAATCACATTTGATGGTACTATGTTTAAATAATTTTTATTGATTATGTATATTTGGGCTTTATCTACATATTATGTTGTGTATTACTATAATGGTATTTTGTATGAGCTTTGATTCATTATGTGACTTTCTCTGTTCCACCTGTGTTTTTTGCTGGTTGTCAGTTTATTATAAAGGTACAAAACAGAACTTTTACTAAATTAATATTATATCAGTTAATAGAATATAAGTTTTTAATTGTAAATTTAAATTAAATCCATAAACCTAAAATGTTTCTACCAAAGTTTATGTTCTGGAATGGACATATGTCAGTTTTTTACTGTAAATTTGACTGATTCTCATTTTTTACAGTGTAAAATCTGTATTCCTGTAAAACCTTTCATGTCTTTCACCCACAGGCACATTTAAAATCCAAAAGACTCGCTTACAGAAGGAGGGATTCGACCCGCGACAAACCAGCGACCGGCTCTTCTTTCTCAACAGCCGATTGGGGCGATACGAGAGTCTGACGGAGGAGCTCTACAGCACCATCATGCAGAGAAAAGTATCGCTATAAGAAACAGAGAGTCTTATTGTGTATATTTCATAGTTGGGTATCGATACACGGTTTATTTGACCAAATCAGCTAGATAACTGGACTACAATCAAGCTCATTCTTGCCACATTGTCGAGTTAGTACTTGAAACCACTAGTTCTGCCTTTCACATTGTTCAATAGTACAAAAAGTACCTTTTTCAGTTCAAGCACATCAACAATGGCCTCTGGAAGTGAAATTGATTTTATTATTACAAGCCTCGGATATGTTAGAGATTTTTGATTAGAAATACTTGGACTTACTTTTTCTCACTTTTAAATTAACTAAACACAAAGGTGCTTTACATTATATTACCGAAACATGTTTCACGAGGTAAAAACACTACTGTAAAGGACATAAAATGAGTCAGGGAATCCATGTGTGATTAACTAGTCAATCAGAAGACTAGTTAATCAGTTGTGCTCTCTGTATTTGTTAGAGTTTGCTGGTTTTGGAGGGGTTTTCACATTCAGCTGCCGTTGAGAACGGATATATTTCTATTGACTTACAGCACTGGAAATCACTTACAGCACTTTTATGTGGTCAACAATGTGATACTGAGACGTCTCTATGATTTCAGTCTTTTAATACATACATATATTCAATATAGACAGGGAACAGTAATAGTATTACACATATGCAAAACATTTCAAATCACACACATTACTGTACACAGAATAATTTCAATTAAAGCAACAGCTATGAGAAACTTAGCTTTGGTAAAATAGTGTGTATTGAATGAAAATGTTCTGATGTGACATACATAATCATAACCGTTAGCAAATCAGATTGTTTATTCTTTTTCAGATGTTTTGGCTATTTTACTTTCACTTGAATTTCTAAACAATTTTAATAAATTTAACTCAATAGTTTTACACCACGAAGTACATGAGTGTGTTTTTCCAGCTTTAGATAATCGGACGTACAGAAACAGCAAGGGAACTAATGCTGTAAAGTGCTGTGAATTCTTCTCTTACTCTCATTATCATAGAAAGACAATGTAAATTTACTCGCCCTCATGACGTTACAAACTCTATGACAAACACAGAAGAAGATATTGTAAAGAGTGCTAAGTGCCCATTGACTTCCATTATGGACAAAAACACACCGAGACATTTCTCAAAACATCTTCTTTTATGCTCCATAGAGGTAAGAAAGACAATCGGCTCTTCAACGACATGAGTATATGATTGCAGAATGATCATTTTTGGGTGAACTATCCCACTAAAAAATTACCAAATATTGAATATTGATATTGAGAATATAACAAACAATCATGTTCTGTTATCATACTTTGTAAAGGCCGTCCAAAGGCTGTTAAATCTCACAGAGAGTGACAGAACAGTCTGACTGAAGCAGAAATCCAGCACAGAGGGGTTCAGTGAATGTGGTGTTGAATGTGTGTGAGTGTGTGTGTGTCAGAGACACTGTAGAAGGACAGAGTGCCAGCAGACACATCCACATGCACTCCTACTCTATTAGAGGATGAACGGACTGGTATATTAGTCATATTCTTATTGTGCTTGATAAGATAGCTAAAACGAGAACACTTCAGCACCCAAGAACGTGAATTAAGGCCGAAACGCAAAGTCATTATCAGCTCCTTTTATACCTCGTTCCTTTATATGTCAATGCTATTTCAACCCACATCCTCATGCTCCATTCAACCTCCCAGTAATGGCGTCTGGTCAGACTCTCTCGACACAGGACCTGCGGCTGCCAGTCGAATCTCTCGGGATGATCCGGATACGGCTGCTTCTCTCTCACGTGCATCGCCTTCCGGTTCCCCTCAGACAGAAAGAGGTTCGGATGAGCCGTGTTTGGAACCAGTGTGAGATTACAGGCATCTGAACACAAATGTAGAGAGCATTTATTACACAAAATTATTTAGGCTAAATACTGAAAATATGTTTATGTGTGTGTATTTAAACCTACACTGAGTAATCTCCAAATCTTGGCCATTTTGTCTGCAGAAAAACAAGCACATGCACCATATCATTAACAAATGTTAATGTTAACAAATGCAATGTTATTGTAAAATGTTGCTGAAAATGTAATTATGTCCCTACCTCTGACTTTTCTGTCCAGCAGAGGGAAACTTTATTACTGGATCCACGTTCTTCTGAGTTCTGCAGTAGTATTGCTGTAGACCTTTATTGAAATGTAACAGATTCACATGTATTCAACTATAATAATGTAACATATCTGCTGGTGAATGCAGTGTTTCATGTGGACAGTGTTATAATCATACCGACAGCACCAGAGCTCGAGCTGAAGTTGGCGCTCACTGGATTTGAGATGATGTTTCTCGTGAGTACAGGAGCATTTACAGTTTCACCTGATTGAAGATTCAGATCAACAGTGTGAGCATCTCTGCTCATCTGCACTGCATTTCCCACTGAAACAGAGACAGAGAGATGTATTCAGGGAATTTCTCACATTACACTCGAAGCATTTGTTGCTTCTCCTTCATCACCATCCTTCTCTAACTGTTCAGCCAGATGGTTCTCGTTCATTATCCTCAAGATGTCCAGTGTGACCTTCACTGCCCCTTCTGGTTTAAATGGTGCCTCCATTATGTCCACTGTGTTAAATTAATTTGCTTTCTCGATATCTGCAACTGAAATGGTGTCATGATTCTTCTTTAAGTGCCATTTAAACCTGTTTCTTGTTTCTCCATGATGTCAGACAATTTATCCCATTTACCTTGAACTTGAGCAGTAAGATGACCAATCTCCCTTGCGGTTGTGGGAATCATTCCAGGCAAATCATACTGAGTACCTGAAGATACTTGAGAACCATCCCTTGAAGGAGAGGGAGTACACAATTGCATCTGGTCCTGGGCCCGTATTTATCAAGCTTCTCAAAGTGCCATTTTAGTCTTAAGTGCTGAGAATTCATGAAATTTACTCCTACTTTCAAACTTAAGTATAAAAGCAAGTTATCAAATTTCTTAAAGCTAAGAATCTCTCTTACTCTCCCAGTTATTTAAGACAGCTGGAGAGGTCTCTCAAGTGGTTAGGAGTTGCCAGCAGGGGCTTGTGATGGCGCTGAAGAGACAGAGACGTGTGTGAATCTTTCAGGAGAGGAGGAATGTCTTTGAAATGTTTGGCGACGAGCAGTTAATCAAACAAGTTACATTTCCTCAGTTATTCAAAACGAGCAAAGAACATTTACATTACCAAACAACATCATAACTGACTTCTATGGAAGCATATGTGTAGCAAAATTCAATTTGCAATGTAATATGCAAAATGTCAATGCAATATGTAAAATGGCAATGTATTTCTGCATTTAAATTTACATTTTCCCATACATATGTGCAACATTTAGTGCAAAATGAAAATGAAAATGAAATTATATAATTTAAGTTTGCCATTTTCTACACTAGTTTTAATATGCATATTAAAAACATATTTTAAAGCTTTATAAGTTGCAGAATTAAAATGAAAATGTATTACCCAAATTGATTAGATATGTTTAACATGTCCAAGCAAAAACTGTAGCAAAATGATCATTTAAATGCTGTTTTTCCTAAATGCATTTAGACTTAGGGGTAGGACACTTGGGATTGCATTTTCATCGTGAGACCGCGGGATAATTGTAGCAAAATTCAATGAGAGTTTCAAAATGCATTCTGAGCCAATGGTGCAGCAAAAGGGTAGCAAAACGGTGATTTAAATGTCTTTTAATTTTCTTAAATGCATTGACACTTACATATATGACGTTTCAATTGCATTTTCATTAAATACCCCGCGATGAATATAGTTTAAGTCATTGTGGATTTGAAAATGCATTCCGAGCGGAGCACGCCCCCTAGCTGTCAATCATTACATCAAGGTGGGGCTCGGCAACGGGACGCACGATAGGTCAATATTCACCATTAAGCAAACGCTTTTCACCTGCCTGAACATCCCTGCCCGTTTACACTCGGATTGATGCACATAAGCAAACAGACAGTGCTATTCTACACTTATTTACTACCTTACCTTATATTTTATTACTCTTTTATTTTTAATCCGTAAAATAGCGCGTGTTCCGTGGCACCAGGGACGTGCAGAGAGTTCCTCAGGGGCAGGGGCTCAAATGTGAAAAAAAAAAAGGGGGGCAATGTGAGAAAGAAAAGAAAATAAAAGAATTATATATATGTATATAGGTAACTAATCGCTCAAAAGTCGGAAAATGCCTGTTTATTTTTACATAGGCTATCTGTCAATCTGAGGCGTTGCTATGGGATGCGAACGCTTTGCTTGACTGACTGATATTCCAGTCTGTTCAGAAACACATAGGCTCTCAAGCCATAGCCTAATAGCTATAGTTGTGCTATTCTACACTTATTTACTACTTTACCTTATATTTTATTACTCTTTTATTTTTAATCCGTAAAATAGCGTGTGTTCCGTGGCACCTAACCAGGGACGTGCAGAGAGTTCCTCAGGGGCAGGGGCTCAAATGTGAAAAAAAAGTTGCAATGTGAGAAAAAAAAACAAAAAAAAACATTATAGGTCAAAAGTTTGGATACATTAATATTCATTAAGTCACTTATGGTCATCAAGCCTGCATTTATTTGATCAAAAATGTAATATACTGTAAAATACATTTTATGCAATGCTTATTTCAGGATTCTTTGAATAAAATGTTAAATAAGAACAGCATTTTTTCAAAATATAACTTTCGTAACAATATACACTACCGTTCAAAAGCTTGCGGTCAGTATATATATATATTTTTTTAAAGAAATTAGTTTTTATTCAGCAAGGTTTTTTTAAATTAATAGAAACAGTGATAGTAAAGATCAACATCGTTAGAAAACATCTCTATTTTGAATAAATGCTGTTCTTTTAAACTTTTTTATTTATCAATGAACCCCAAAACATTATCACGGTTCCAAAATAAATAAAAAAAACAAAAAAATAAAAACAAAACATTAAGCAGCACAACTGTTTCCAACACTGATAATAAATCAGCATATTAGAATGATTTCTGAAGGATCATGCACTGAAGGCTGGAGTAATGATGCTGAAAATTCAGCTTTGATTCACAGAAATAAATTATATTTTAAAGTATATTAAAATAGAAAAACGTTCTTTTAAATTGTAATATTTCACATTATTACAGTTTTTCAGTATTTTTGATCAAATAAATGCAGGCTTGATGAGCATAAGACACTTTCATAATGCTGCATTATCAAAAATGGTAATATAATAAAGTCCTTTCATGTCACCATTTCGGCAGCCTACACTTCACATAACAGGCCTGTAGGTGGCACTTGGGCTTCATGAACTATAGGAGTTTCATGAATCGGTGTAGGATATCATACATAAATATAAGTGAATTCAATAGCCTACTGATTACCTTTTTTTGTGCAGTGCTTTTGTAGTCATTCAGCATCTATTTTCTCAGTGATGTAATTTGATTTATAAAATGAGACAAACCGCAGATCCAGATCGCTCCATAAATAAGCTTGTCTGTCCCATGTCATTTTCTACCGATTTATGAATAAGAACGGAGAATGACCGCTCCACTTCACATTATTGTCCAATGAAATTTGAACTTGAGCCAGATCATGATTGGTTGGTGTATTATACATGACAAACGATGAATTATAATTATTTATAATTATTTTAGAATATTATAATATTCTAAAATATATAATATATGGATTTTTAATTAAATCGACACACTAGCTTTGATTATTGATGAAAAAAAGTTTAAAATATTGTTTGGTTTATTTTTTTCCTTCCGTCGACCCACTCACTGAATTAACTATAGGCTATTAGGCTATGGCTTGAGAGCCTATGGTTTCTGAACAGACTGGAATATCAGTCAGTCAAGCAAAGCGTTCGCATCCCATAGCAACGCCTCAGATTGACAGATAGCCTATGTAAAATAAACAGGAAATTTTCCGACTTTTGAGCGATTAGTTACCTATATACATATATATAATTCTTTTATTTTCTTTTCTTTCTCACATTGCCCCCCTTTTTTTCACATTTGAGCCCCTGCCCCTGAGGAACTCTCTGCACGTCCCTGGGTGCCACCGAACACGCGCTATTTTACGGATATTAAAAATAAAAGAGTAATAAAAAATAAGGTAAGGTAGTAAATAAGTGTAGAATAGCACTGTCTGTTTGCTTATGTGCATCAATCCGAGCGTAAACGGGCAGGGATGTTCAGGCAGGTGAAAAGCGTTTGGTTAATGGTGAATATTGACCTATCGTGCGTCCCGTTGCCGAGCCCACCTTGATGTAATGATTGACAGCTAGGGGGCGTGCTCCGCTCGGAATGCATTTTCAAATCCACAATGACTTAAACTATATTCATCGCGGGGTATTTAATGAAAATGCAATTGAAACGTCATATATGTAAGTGTCAATGCATTTAAGAAAATTAAAAGACATTTAAATCACCGTTTTGCTACCCTTTTGCTGCACCATTGGCTCAGAATGCATTTTGAAACTCTCATTGAATTTTGCTACAATTATCCCGCGGTCTCACGATGAAAATGCAATCACAAGTGTCCTACCCCTAAGTCTAAATGCATTTAGGAAAAACAGCATTTAAATGATCATTTTGCTACAGTTTTTGCTTGGACATGTTAAACATATCTAATCAATTTGGGGTAATACATTTTCATTTTAATTCTGCAACTTATAAAGCTTTAAAATATGTTTTTAATATGCATATTAAAACTAGTGTAGAAAATGGCAAACTTAAATTATATAATTGAATTTTCATTTTCATTTTGCACTAAATGTTGCACATATGTATGGGAAAATGTAAATTTAAATACAGAAATACATTGCCATTTTACATATTGCATTGACATTTTGCATATTACATTGCGAATTGAATTTTGCTACACATATGCTTCCATAGACTTCAGTCTAGCGCGAGTATTATGCGATCTACACTGTGTGATGAATAAATCTCTTACCCCTTATTTACACTGCACGCGTCTGAGGCGCGTTACAGCTCCACAGCCACCGGAGCTGATCAGCCGCGCCGTGGCAAGTTTCTGAAGCCGCTCTCCACGCTGCATCACTAAAGATTAAAGTCTATTTTTGACGGATAATAATAATAATAATAATCGTCTCGCTGTCATCAAAGGCATCAGCAACAGTCGATACACTTTACTATCGTCTATCGGCACCCTAAATTAAGTTGTGATGATGCTTCGTTTCCTTGCCATAATGTGTTCTCTTGAAAAGTCTTTATTGTCAAATGTGTGTTGAATGTAAACTCCTATTAGGAATTTAACCAGTCAATGTGAATTTATCTGAGAATTATTCTTATTAAGGAAATCTATTCAGTGATTGGTCCATGCATATGTCGTCATCCAAAATCCCATTTGTGGCACAGCAAAGTGTCGTGAATCATCTCTAAGACTGACACTTAAGATTTAGTCCTACACTTCGCTTAAATTACGACTGAGATGATTGATAACTAACTTTTAATCGCAGCTTTGAGCCAAGAATTTTTTTCCACTTAAGTCAATTCTTAGCAGTGTTCTTGAGAGTAATTCTTAGAGGCTTGATAAATACGGGCCCTGGTCTCCATTCCATACAAAAGGTTGCACGGGGGTACCAGAAGAAAAGCTTGAAGGTGCAACCTGCACATGGTTTCCTGAGTGCAATGCAGTAAATCAAATTGGACTATAGGGACAATTATTTACCTGAGGTTGTAGGGCAGGTGTCCAGACTGACTGGAGTGGCAACATCTGGAACATCTGGCATATCAATGTCCTCCAAGGTTGATGATGGGTGCAAAACATCTGCCATTATGTACAGTGTGAAAGATAGAGTATGTATATGTTGTCTGTATATGAGGTGCAAACAAACAAACATGAACATTTATCACAAGTTTTACAAAGTTCAAAGCGTTCAGTCTTTGAGTCACAGTTCAAATCAGTTCAATATTCAGTTCAAATATTCAGTTCTTTGAATTCAAGTCAAAGTTCAGTGTTCAAATAAACATCAACAATTTATAAGTTCAAGTTAATGTCTAGTCAATTTTAACTATTTTTAATGTTCAAATCCTTGTTCGGGTGCCATTTTCTGTGACGTAGTGAGACTAACTATACCCGGTAACTCAAAGTCACTTGCCACAGAAACAATACAAAGCAAAACACACTCTTACAATTTCAACTGTCTTTTCTTTTAATTTGAATCAAAAAAATGGGACTTGAACTTTTCAAGGCTCTTGACTTGTTCAAAACATACCAACAGTCACAATTAAACACTAAATTTAAGTCATCTCATGAATTAATTCAGCATATCACAAACAATACAAGTTATCAGTATGAACTTAGATCTCAACCTCAAAGTTAAAGCTTTGGACATGGTAATTTAATGCATCAATTCATCAAAACCAAAACATAACATTTTAACTCATTTCACATTAATTCATAATATCACATCGCATATAAGTATTTAGTCAGTTCAAATGACTCTTTTCAATGGTGATTTTCTTACATGTAAGGTTCAAAGGAAATAAATGATGTTTGTTTATTGTGTGGGTATGAGTTCAGTTCATGTACGAGAGCGTATATGAGAGTTTGTATGCGAGTCCGCTAAGCCCATCTTTTCGGAGAGTTACTGATGAGTAAGTATCTTCGTCGAGTTAGCTGAATGAATGGATCAAGGCCTACCTGAAGACCAAGCATAGTCAATGGAGTTGTTTCCAGCCAAGATACTCCAAACTCACTCACAGTACCGCATTCCGATCCAGTGCCGTTTCACACAGCCGATTAACGAGTGGCGCAGCAACCTCCGAACTCGTCCTCTGTGCAGCCAGCGAACCTTTTGGAACACGGTAATTTTGAATCTGGTAGTTTCATCGACTGCGGCTTTATTTCAGAAGATTCCGCCTTCACACGGCTCAGACACCCTGAAGAAAGGAGCATCTTGCAGGAACATTGAATCCGGGAACTCCTCTTCAACGTAGCAATGCAGCTTTCATATCTCGGTAATCTTCAATCATTTAATTTCATTTTACACTTTATTAACATCTACAAACTTCAAGAACGCCAACTTCTTACTCTTAATAACGAAAACTCTCACTCTCGACGTAAAGATCAAAGCTTTGCTCTGTGCAGCAGACAAACTTTCACACTCGGTGCAGCGGACAAGGCTCACACTCCTCTCTCTCTCTCACTTCTCACACACCTGTGTTCAATTTTATCTCCATTTCACTTGGAATAACTGCTTAACTGACTCCTCCCAAAATTAACACGTTGCATTTTGGGTATCGTAGTTTGTTACCGTCACAACATCAAACACATGCTGCTTGTGCAACATTCTATAATATGTCCCCGATCACCACACTGCGCCAAAGTTTGTGGTGCCACAGTGACAAAGGGGGGTCGGGTTAATGTATGCCCACAACACACCATGTGCTGGACACCACAGTACCAGAGACACTTACAGTATGAGACACTAAAACAAGTGGCATACAGGGCTGGCATACAGCAAGATGTGGCGGAATATGTCAGAGCATGTCAGGTTGCTGTCAATTCCGAACAGCAAACCTGAACCACAAAGCCCACTACAACACACTCCATTTTGGGTTTGCAATCACTGAAATGACACTTAGCTGTTTCACCACATATGGGCCTATAACACCATACAGATCTGTGTCATTCCTCACTTTCCAGTCTGCCAGCATGTCACAGACTACAAACCCCACTGCCCAAGGAGGAGATGTGAACACCTGGCTAAGAGGCATTACAGATAGCCTCACCCACAAGACCATATAACTTTTAATATTCTGAGTAATAGTCACGATTTGGAAGAGATTCCTGACACAAGATTCAAGCCAGAACAACAACCACGAGGAGTTAAACAAGGCCATCAGTTCCTTAAGCTAAGCACAGCACCCATCTGCAGAAGGAGCTGACACATGCCCAAAGCCGCATAGACAAGCTGGCAGTGAAAGTCCAGGATGATTTCAGGCATCAGACCACTGAGTTCCAGAGAGAGCTATTGCACATCTCACACTGCACAGACAAGCTCGAAGTAAAAACCCAGGATAAACTCAAGGTACCAGACGGAGTGATGCAGGAAACAAAGGAAAAAGTTGATCATCTCCAAGAAGTCCTTGCAGTAGCTGAACGTGGCTGACAAGAACTAAAGGCTTCCCAGAGAGACATGAGAAGACATCTACAGTCTGCAGAACAGCTACTAGAGGAAGCCAAAACTAACCTAAAAAACAAAGACTCTAAAATAAATGCTCTGGAAGACCAACTGAAAGGGAATTAGAGCCAAGAAAAGCAGATCTCTCATCAGCATCACCACCGCTGAGCAGAACGGAGTCCCCCATCCAAGAATTGCTACACAATGGAAGAAGTGAATGGCCGCAAACCAAAGCATCGCCAGCTCTCATCACAGAACTCTTCCCTTCTAGCCAAAGAAGAAAGCCCCTCCATGCAGACCCCGAAACTGCACATGAGACGACTCTTAAAGACCTTGACAAACTGGCTAAAACGTCACCCAGTTTGACCGAACGCTACAGAAGGCCAAGATATCCAGAAGTGGAAGCGCACGCGACTGACAGAGACAGGTTACACCTCCTCAGACCCACATCCAGTCCTGAAAGTCAATGTGGTGCAAATGTCCATGAACAGGTGCACGGCTGCACTTCCTCGGACCTTCAAACGGAACCACCAGAGAAGAGGGACCCAGGTGGAGACAATGCTGAACCTGACCAAGGATAACACCCAAGCTGAGGATCCAAAGGCTGAGGAAAATTAGAAATCACCTGTCATCCGTCCTGTCTGATACACCTGCCATCTGACCATCAGGATCCACCGTTGTCTTAAGATGTCTCCAGGTGAACATCTTCAGCCAAAAGGGGGAATTCTGTAACATCTGCTAATAATCCTTGATGGTCATTGGGACTTTATGTCTTAAGAGACCCTTTTAGCCTTTTGACATTTGCATATAATTCACAGCCTGGCCCCACATTCTTCCTTTATATGGTTGCTAAATTGCCAGTGGTTGACCCCCCACTGTCAAAAAGACGCTAAACAGAATCGACTATCTGTTCTCTCCATCGGACTTCAAACACATTCCAAAGAGAACACAAATGACCCTCGGTACCAGGACTAGCTGACCAGTGGACTACCCACCCACGATTACAAGATACATAACACTCACACACATTGAGACATTTACTTTATTTAGTCCATAATTAATAAGTTACAAATATATCTGGTATATGCATGTGTTGCTTGTATGTTTCCTTATTATATTAGCCTAGTTACCACCCGTTATTCGTGTTAGTAAGCTCTAAACACAATAATTCAGGTGTATGAACATAACTCTGGTTTAATATATTTTAGATGTCTCATTCTTGATGTAAAAATGATCTGCTCTTTATTCCTCAAACAGTGATGTACACCATGTGATCGTGAAATGCATCATACTATTTTTACAGTACTGTGGGAAAATTGCACGAGTCTCCAGATCGGTCATAAAACATGCAAATGAGGTGTCAAGTGGGACAAAGAAACACTTTCCCGCTGAAACTATGTGCCTTGTTATTGGTCAAACTAACCAAAATGGGAGTTACAGGGAAACCAGATAAAACTTCTCCCACACCCAAAAGGTGAGGTCTTCTCTTTACTTTCGGTGCCCTGGAGACACACTTATGACCTTGGAAATCTCGCGGCTCCCCTTCCGGGGGGAAGTTTTAAGTTCAGCAACTTTGTCGATTCACTTCGGACCAATCAACCCATGGCTGGAATGATGAAGCTTTCACTCCTAAAGGAATTCATCAGGAATCTACACATTATACATGCACCCGGACACTTTACTCAGCATCACAAAAACCCATGCAAGTAACCCCTTATTAACTATTTAGATGCGGTTCTAGGCTTCGACCCCTTTTAATTAAGGTGATGTGATACACTGAACAAAATTATAAACGCAACACTTTTGTTTTTGCCCCCAGTTTTCATGAGCTGAACTCAAAGATCTAAGACTTTTTCTATGTACACAAAAGGCCTATTTCTCTCAAATATTGTTCACAAATCTGTCTATATCTGTGTTAGTGAGCACTTCTCCTTTGCCGAGATAATCCAATCCACATACATGCACATAATTAATTATCACAGACTCGTATAGTGAAAATCATGAGAAGAAATATATTTCGCATTAAACAGGTTGTTTTTGAAAATCAGTGCCTGAAATAAAGCTGCTCTGAATTGTTATTGATGACTGCAGTGTTAATAATTGTAATTAATTGTAATTCATTTTATGTTTGTCAGTTGCAGTTTCATTTCTTGCTCTTTTCTTCAGTGAATCTGCTTGTTCACAGCAGCTGTTCATCATTGGCTGAATTCACTCATTAGTGTTCATTCTCTCTGTCAGGTGGACTATATTAGTAAACTCATGTAGGGAATAGTGAATGAGGGTGTAGGGTGTGATTTGAAACAGTCTCTGAGTGTCGACTCTGAGCGATGTTACTTCACAGGGCTGCAGGAGGCTACTTTCTCGAAAACAGCAAATATTACCCAGAATTCATTGTTTTTTATGGGATTTTACTGTTGTAATGAAAAACGTAGTGAAGTGTAGTGTAGTGAAGTGCTACTCTCAGACTCAGACGTCACGCCCACAGAACGTTGGCTAAACGTCTGATGCATAGGGCACACTTTTCTGGAAACACTTCAGGAATGTCGAAGTCGTCATCTGACTGGTTGAATTAAACCAGATTTCCGGGAGACGCGAGTGTTGCGTTTATTTTCGGTCCGCCGCGAAACAAAGATGCTGTGGCGCCAAACCCCCTCACGAAAGAAGAAAGCCGTCGTGTTTACAAATGTGATGACAAACGCTTATCAGGGTCAACTAAACTCTGGATTTTCAAAAGTATGTGAAATATTTAAAGTTCCCGGCATAGAATCTTTAAAATACATCCAAGAGTTTCACACACTGGTTTGTTATTGTGGTGACATTTCCACGCCCCGAAATGTGACGCTAAACGAAACGAACTATGATTGGTTGTTTCACATGTCGGTCAAACAGCCTCATGGGCGGACCTTGGCCAATGAAAGCAGACATCTATTCCAGACCTTCAGCCGTCAGTCTGAAGGTCTGGCTACGCGAGACTAGTGAAGTGCAAACAAGGTTCACCAGCAGTAGTGTTGGGAAGTTCGGATCATTTTACTGACTCAGACCTTTGAGTCTCGTTCAGCAAAATGAACGAATCTTTTTTCGAGTCATTTCATTCATTTTAGCAAAATATAATTAAAATGTTACGTGCTACTTCCCTAACACATCTACTACTTGTGCAAACGTTGAACACACTACAAACAATACAAAACTATAATGGTATAAGAAACAGAAAAAAAAATATTCATTGTTTACCTGGGTCTTTAGTCTATGATTAGCTCACCTCACCTCTTATCTGACAAGGGTTTGAGTCGCTCGTTCATCACGTGACAGCCTCATAAGCTAAACATATGAGAGCCGGAAAGAGAATTGATTAGTTCACCTCCGAGTCTTCGGGTTTGAGTCGTTCGTTCATCACGTGACAGCCTCATAAACTAAACCAATGCAGTTAGAGCCGGAAAGACAATTGATTAGTTCATCTCGAGTCTTTCGAGTCGTTCGTTCTTTTGTCACGTGACGTGACAGCATTGGATAGAGAGATTAGTTAATTTACAACCTTCCTTACAAACGGCTGCATAGTTATTATTATTATTATTATTTACTCTTACAGTTACGTGATGCGTTTCTGGTCTCAAATTGTAGCTTTTTATTTCTTACAGTTTATAAATGTGTGAATTTCTGTCATGATGGTTCTTTTCCATAACACTGAATGTGGTAACAAAGGTAATACACTAAAGAGTTGGTTATTATTATCATTAAGTCTTTTTCCCTCAGACTGCATAGGTTTAGCTTATGAGGCTGTCACGTGATGAACGAACGACTCAACCCCGAAGACTCGAGATGAACTAATCAATTCTCTTTCCGGCTCTAACTGTATAGGTTTAGTTTATGAGGCTGTCACGTGATGAACGAACAACTCAAACCCGAAGACTCGATAGATGAACTAATCAATTCTCTTTCCGGCTCTAACTGTATAGGTTTAGCTTATGAGGCTGTCACGTGATGAACGAACGACTCGAAAAACTCGAAGACTCGAAACAGGTGAACTAATCAATTCTCTTTCCGGCTCAAACTCCATAGGTTACGCGTATGGGGCTGTCACGTGATGAACGAACGACTCGAAAAACCCAAAGACTCGAAACAGGTGAACTAATTCAGTGCAGAACCTATATGTTGCGCATGCGCGACTGAACGAATCACTCCCCGAGACGACTCGTTCTTCCCGAGTCACATTAAAGATTTGTTCAAAATGAACGAATCGTTCAAGACCGACCCATCACTAACCAGCAGTTGGTGCAAAGATTATTTTTTTCACGCAATAATTATTAAGTATTCACCACTGCAATCATCTGTTCTGCCATTTTTATTTGGCAGTGATTCGTTTCCAGCAGATTGATTAATGAACCTGGCTAAAGTTTCATTTATCAAATACAATATAAATGTAAAATCATTTAACATTACAAGTATTCTTGACAAGAGCCAACAGTATTTGCAGTTTGCAATACAGTGCAGGGAAATACAGAAATATACACTCACTGGCCACTTTATTAGGTACACCTTGCTTGTACTGGGTTGGACCACCTTTTGCCTTCAGAACTGCCTTAATTCTTTGTGGCATAGATTCAACAAGATGTTGGAAACATTCCTCAGAGATTTTGGTCCATATTGACATGATAGCATCACACAGTTGCTGCAGATTTGTCGGCTGCACATCCATGATGCAAATCTCCCATTCCACCACATCCCAAAGGTGCTCTATTGGATTGAGATCTAGTGACTGTGGAAGCCATTTGAGTAAAGTGAACTCATTGTAATGTTCAAGAAACCAGTCTGAGATGATTTGAGCTTTGTGACATGGTGCATTATCCTGCTGGAAGTAGCAATCAGAAAATGGGTACACTGTAGTCATAAAGGGATGGACATGGTCAGCAACAATACTCAGGTAGGCTGTGGCATTTAAACGATGCTCAATTGGTACTAAGGGGCCCAAAGTGTGCCAAGAAAATATCCCCCACACCATTACACCACCACCACCAGCCTGAACCGTTGAGACAAGGCAGGATGGATCCATGCTTTCATGTTCTTTACACCAAATTCTGACCCTACCATCTGAATGTCGCAGCAGAAATCGAGACTCATCAGACCAGGCAACGTTTTTCCAATCTTCTATTGTCCAATTTTGGTGAGCCTGTGCAAATTGTAGCCTCCGTTTCCTGTTCTTAGCTGACAGGAGCGGCACCCGGTGTGGTCTTCTGCTGCTGTAGCCCATCTGCTTCAGGGTTCGACGTGTTGTGCATTCAGAGATGGTATTCTGCATACCTGGGTTGTAATGAGGGGTTATTTGAGTTACTGTTGCCTTTCTATCATCTCTAACCAGTCTGCCCATTCTCCTCTGATCTCTGACATCAACAAGGCATTTTTGTCCACACAACTGCCGCTCACTGGATATTTTCTCTTTTTCGGACCATTCTCTGTAAACCCTAGAGATGGTTGTGCATGAAAATCCCAGTAGATCAGCAGTTTTTGAAATACTCAGACCACCCCGTCTGGCACCAACAACCATTCCACGTTCAAAGTCATTTAAATCCCCTTTCTTCCCCATTCTGATGCTCGGTTTGAACTTCAGCAAGTCGTCTTCACCACATCTAGATGCCTAAATGCACTGAGTTGCTGCCATGTGATTGGCTGATTAGCAATTTGTGTTACAAATCAATTGAACAGGTGTACCCAATAAAGTGGCCGGTGAGTTTGTATATATATTGTGGACGAGTAAGCTCAATGCGCTGCAACTTAAGAAAACATGCAAATAGAAAAGCACCAGCAAATTAAGAAAACAACATCATCAGTTAAACATGTTCTGCAAATACTCGCAACACAACCAAATGCAAAAACATGCTGTAATCAGACCACAACGGGAGGACCCCAACAATGCTTACGAAAATTAACCATGGTTTTATTACAGTAAAAGTGTTTTTTTTTTGTTGTTGTTGTTGTTTTTTGGCGTTACATTTGTATAACCACAAATACCATGGTCAAACTATGGTTAATGTAGCAAAACAATGGTTATTTTTTGTAAGAGAAGTTTTAAAACATTAAAAATCTAAATAAAGCAGGCTTACATTATTTAAAGTGTAAAGGGAAAACACACTTAAGTGATTACGCCCTTTTATCAATTCATTAACTCATTTTTTTTACATTTATCCTCAACTATCTATAAAATGATCCACAAATTACTTCAGTCAAACGTCATCAGGACACTGTTGTCAATCATTCAGGTCTCCACTAACAAATCAATTTGTCAAAGCTGTAAAATGTTTGCTTTCTGTCCAAAACACTACTTCCTCCTCTTCTTACGCTGAGAATGAAAAAGAAAGAAAGAGAAAACATTAATAATGATATATTTAATAAAGACATCATGAACATCAGTCATGAGGAAAAGCTAATAGGATTTTTTTTTATTATTATCTAGTAGGTGTTCTTACTTACTGGAATATTTTCATAAACATGGCAGTTCAGTTCAGGTTCACACACATTAGAGCCGTGTTGAGCAGCCTTTATGAATGAAAAGACAAAATACAATTAAAACTGTTGTTCATGACATTCGGAGATATTCTGACTTTGAAGAATATTTAATTTCTTTTGACTATAGGTGAAGAGAGTTTGTATGAAAACTTCAGCCTAAAAACCTACCATTTTATTTTCATACACAGGTTCATTCAATTCAACATCACAAGTTTTACGTTTGTCATGATGAGGTCTGGAATGATTCATCTTTGCAGTTGGGAAAAAAAGAGAGAGTATATGTTTATTTCTTCCCCTTTTTTATTAATCTGTATGTTTGTATAGTATACTTATTGCTTTGGCAACATTGTGATATGTTACACAGTCATGCCAATAAAGCTCATTTGAATTTAATTTAATTTAATTGAGAGAGAGAGAGAGAGAGAGAGAGAGAGAGAGAGAGAGAGTAAATTATGTCTGTAATCAACTCAGCAGATAAACTCACAAAATCAGACTTTCAGTCTTTGATTGATTAGCTCATTTACCTGATCAGTAAATTACTAATAATCAAATTAATGTTCTCACCTGAACATTATTTCTCTTTTTCATCCACCTGCTTCCCCTTTAAAGACAATGATTTGAATATTGCAACCAGTCATGACTTATTTGATGTTTGTTTAGACGTGTGGTCAGTATCACACACATACATCTTACCAAATCAGCATTGTGACGATAACTGCAGCTCCACAAACCACTCCAATGGATATGTACAATATCACCAGACGTCCTACAACAGAGACAAAAGAATAAAACACCTGAACAGATTAATTTGCTTCACTTTAGAAAGAGTAAATGAGCTGCTCTACCTTTAAAAGTGACAGTAAAAGCGTCTGATCTCTGAGATCCATGTTGATTGTGAGCCTCACAGTAGAAGCGTCCACTCTGTAGTGCACTGAAACTCTGTCCAGATCCAACAGCTGAGCTTTGATTCTCCTTAAACCAGCTGAAGTTCAGAGCAGGTGGGTTTGAATCACTGCTGCAGCTCAGAGTCACTGAATCTCCCTCCACTATTTCACCAGATCCATTTATGGACACTGAGACACTCTTGGGAGGGTCTAAAGGGGACAAAAATCAAGTGTATATTTACAAACATAAACTCAACCATTAAAAAAAAGAAAGAATCTGTACTCACACGTGACACTGAGATGAGAAGCAGGAGAGATGTAAGTGTGTTCATGTAGAGCACAGCTATATCTGCCTGCATCCTCTCTTCTGACTGACTGCAGCAGGAGTTGATTGTTTCTGTCTCTTCTCTCAGTTAATGGCTGTGAGTTTCTGTACCAGATGAATGTTGCTCTGTCAGTCAGAGCGCAGCTGCTTTTACATGTCAGACGGACTGAATCTCCCTCTGTCACTCTCTCAGGAGACTCCACCTGAAGATCTGAAAACAACACACACATTATATCTAGTGCTGCTGTCATACACTGATTATTATTCAACATGATGCACAGAAGAAGAGTGAAACCTCATGAAAGTCACCTGTGACAGTAAGAGTCACTCCTGGATAACCAAGCCATTCGCCATCAGGTTTAAGAGTGATGAATCTGAAACTGTACATGTGTTCATCTTTCTGTGTCACATGACTCAGTCTGATGGTGCAGTTCTGCTGTTTATCTCCCAGATACTGAAGCCTCTGACTGTATTCAGGGTCCTCATACAGATCTGGAGGCTCTACACCCTTTACAGGGTTTTTGGTCCAGAACGTTTTCATGATCTGATGTCCAGTAGGGTATGTATAAGTGCAGCTCATTATCACTGATGAGTCTTTTAGTGCACAGATGTGTGAATGACTGTAACTCACACCCCAACCATCTGCACTAAAAACTCCTGAAACACAGAATTTACACCGAATATTTTTTTTTAATTATTATTTCTTTCTTTTTGCTTTTGCATGCAAGATGGCAGTAAGTAAGTGATTCCACGCTCTCACTCTAATTGCTCTTTATGTGCGTTCTTATACGTTTGTTCACCAAAGTTAAGTTAAGCTGTGCAAATCCCACATACAGTAAGATCTTATGATCATAGAACTACAGCTTAAGCAGACCTGGAGTGAATTTTTGCACTTGCATGATATACCGAAGGAGATAGCCAGGACACAGGGCTCTCCATGGATTGTTGTTGGCTCTGGCAGGTGTCAGAGGTGTAGCAGACACAGAAAAAAAAGCATGGATGCCTCTCTGGCTTACTTTCCAAACCATTCCTACCCAGCATTTTTCTCACCATTGCCAGATATTTTGTTGTAGGCCCTCTCTGCCTCTGGGTCCTATGCACTCTGTCCCCCTTTCCCCCTGGTTTTAATGCCTCTGCTCCTAATCCCAGCATACAGGAGAAGAAAAGAACACATATCTGCTGTTCTCACCTGGGCTCTCATCCTCACCCTTATCTTGAGGATCCTCAGGCAAAACCACTTGCAAGAAAAGCTGCTGTCCTGAGGGTCACCAGTACAGCCCAAAAGATCATCGGCTGCCGACTGCCCTCCCTGGAGGATTTATTCAGCTCTTGCTGCCTCAGAAGAGCAGCCAAAAAAATGAAAGGCCCTGGCCACAGCCATTTTGACCTGGCCCTCTTGTAAATGCTTCATGTCCATTGTGTCATTACCAAACAGATCACGGACATTGTGTCACAGGCTCAAACGCAGTTTACCCCCCAGAACAAGAGCCGAACACTGTCAAATACTGACTTTCCCCTAATCAGCTGGGGTCCCCTACCCACTGGGCAAAGTTACGTCCAAAATATGTCTTTGCAGACATTGAAAAGACATCCACTGAGGAGCCAGAATGAAAGTTTTTATGACGTCTTTTATTGACTTATTATCTGATCTAGACATTCATGGAACCTACATACAAGGTTAAAAACTAGTTCAAATGGGGTTACTGGACATATTTTTTAACATTTTTGACACTTCATGTCCATTGTGTCATTACCAAACAGATCACGGACATTGTGTCACAGGCTCAAACGCAGTTTACCCCCAGAACAAGAGCCGAACACTGTCAAATACTGACTTTCCCCTAATCAGCTGGGGTCCCCTACCCACTGGGCAAAGTTACGTCCAAAATATGTCTTTGCAGACATTGAAAAGACATCCACTGAGGAGCCAGAATGAAAGTTTTTATGACGTCTTTTATTGACTTATTATCTGATCTAGACATTCATGGAACCTACATACAAGGTTAAAAACTAGTTCAAATGGGGTTACTGGACATATTTTTTAACATCATTTAAGGTTCATTTAGACATCATTTATATTGTTTCTGAACCAAATATACACTCTCAGGATGCATTAGATTTAAACTCATGTTTTTTAAAAGTAATTTCCATTTATAATTGCAAAGCAACTCACAGACACTGTGTTTGTCCAAAAATCATGAAAATAAAATAATCTTCACTGAAATACTTTAATTAAATGATCAAATAACTGATGACTGAGCATTTGGAAAAAATCAACTGCAAATCAAAGACAATAAATCTCTGAAGATCTCAGCAGAGGAGGATCAAACATCTCCACAAACAGCATCACCAGCTTCACTCATTCGATTGACTATTTCTGTCAGACATCTATAGCTTTTATTGATAATTACCAGATTTAAATGTTGGTATTTGTTTCATTTGAACTCACCATTGTGGTGGACAGTGTTTTCTTTAGTTGGGATCTTGGTCCCAGTGAACCTGCAGTACAGGAACCAAGAGCATTGAAATTATCACTTATTGTGAAGATGGACAAAATGCATGAGATATTTTGAGTAAAAGCATCATGTGGTCACTTACAGAGATCAAGATTTTGCATATGCAATCTCAACAACGGTGACAATCAAAACAAACAATAAAGCTTTATGCTGCAATGCATGATGGGTGGCTTCATAGAACAAACTCATCCTTAATTCCGGAGTATTTTTGTTTTGATTGTCACCATTGTTGCGATTCATGTGCACAATCTTGATGTCTGTGTGTGACTACATGATGGGCTTACTTTTCATATACACAGTTAAAACACAATATTAATTTATGTTAATTTTGGCATGATTTTGTCATCGTTAATAGGAAAATGTTAACACTTCATTTCAGCTTTCGCTGCCACAACAATTGTGCTCTTACAAACACACTGTTACGGAAGCCTAAAAAAAGTTAACACAAGAAGTACGAGAACCAAGATCCCAGCTAAAGAAAACACTGTCTACCACAATGGTGAGTTCAAATGAAACATATCAACATCTAAACCTCTGGTAATTATCAATAAAAGCTCTAGATGTCTGACAGAAATAAAGTCAATCTAATGAGTGAAGCTGGTGATGCTGTTTGTGGAGATGTTTGATCCTCCTCTGCTGAGATCTTCAGAGATTTAATGTCTTTGATTTGCAGTTGATTTTACCAAATGCTCAATCATCAGTTATTTCATCATTTAATTATCTCATAAACGTCAATGCTGTTTCAGTGCAGATTCATTTATTTTCATGATTTTTGGACAAACAAAGTGTCTGTGAGTTGATTTGCAATTACAAATGTAAATTACATTGAAATAACATGAGTTTAACACTAATGCATCCTGAGAGTGTTTATTTGATCCAGAAACAGTATAAATTATGTCTAAATGAACCTTAAATGATGTTAAAAATATGACCACTAACCACATTTGAACTAGTTTTTAACCTTGTATGGAGGTTCCATGAACGTCTATATCAGACGTGCAGAACACGTCAAAAAACGACGTCATAAAAACTTTAATTCTGGCTCCTCAGTGGATATCTTTTCAACGTCTGCAAAGATAAAAATTATCTTTTGATAGTTTTTTTAGTCACGTGACCGGCTCGAAAGACTTGGAGGGCAAAACATCCATAGAACTGCAGCACAAGCGTGTCAATTTTTCATCTGTTTCCCAGCCACAAATATTTAGATCACCTCTCAAAAGAATAAAAAAACGGAATTTCTGAACTAAATGCAAGTTTTGGCCATTTGCAATCCATATGAAGCACCCGCGGCAATATTTCAATTATAAACAGTGTGACAAAATATTGTAAAAATACTTAAAGTGCCTTAATATATTTAAAACGGTAATATTAAAAGATCAAATTCAGTATTCACCATATTAATGATGCATAGTGTACACAAGTAAGCAGATGAGGCCGGAATATGAACGCAATTCACTTAACGGTTCAGTCTTTTCCTTCTAATGGTTTTCTATGGGAAGTCATTTAATGTGAAACTTTGCACATTGTGTTTATATTCTGGCTTTATTCTCTTGCTTGTACAAAATATACATCATCAATAAGGTGTTTACTGAATCTCGCCTTTTAATATCTGCATTTTAGTGCAATACTACTTGATGCAATCTGCGTAAAAATAACTGGCGGTCAGTGGAGCAAAGCTTCGTTTTGCCTGCCAGGTGGGCGTTCCTATAAGGGTGTGACGTCACATGCAAACTATCAATTGACAGCCCTGGCAATAACTATACTTCTTTTTGTTTTTGTTGTGTTATTTTTGCTATATAATGTTGTTGTGCAATGAATTTACAGTAAATAATCTAAATAGATGTTTGTGAAAAGCATAAAATAGAATCTTGAAGAAGTGTTTCTGAAACATCAGTGACTCACCGTGAATCATGATCAGAAAGATCAGAGGAAGAGGAGGAGCCAGTTGGACTGACATCATCATAGCAACACCTACAACAAACATACAGTGGCTTATTTTAGCATTTGTGACTCTGATGTTCTTTAAAACTTATTTGTATGTATTTTCGAAATGCTTTATAAAGCAAAAATGTAAATATTACTATAACTCACTGCCTGTAGACGCTTTGGTATATTAAGGAAGTTTATCCTAATGGCGTATGACTCATGGCAATAAGTTTTACTTTAAAGGGGTCATATGATGCGATTTCTTGTTTTCCTTTTCTTTAGTGTGTTATTTAGCTGTTTGTGCATGTATACGATCTGCAGAGTTACAAAGCTCAAAGCCTCCCACAAGTCTATGTCACGATGTGGAAATATTTGAGTAATGCCGCCAAAATGTTCACGCAAAGAAAGAAGGCGTGGTTTCAGTAACCACAGTAGTGTTGATGCAGCCATGCCCGAGAGACGCTGTGTGTTTCTATGCGAAAGCAAAAACACTTTATTTGGCCTTCCAAAAGTAGATGCAGTTAGGAATCATAGGTTAGGATTATTTACAACAGAACAGCACATCCCAAATGTTCGGATTTGTGCAACGCATTTTATGGACGACAGTTTTGTGAACCTAGGAGAGTACAAGGCTGGCTGTGCACAAAGGCTATTTCTTTTTAAAAATTCCAATTGCATCAATTGGGTCAATTCCGACTTTGCTATGACAATCTGGCGCTTCTGAATTAGCAACTGTAAGTATTATTTGTTTAAGTATTTACTATTGACTGTTTAAATGCAGAGTTTTGCGCAGTATAGCTTGATTATAACTTTGCATGCAAATGTACTAGTTCGTAGCATCAGTGCTCTTATCTTCCTCTTTTTTGTCAAGGAAAATCAAACACCATCTGTTCTGAGATTGAGCAAAGAACAACCCAAAAAGACAATTTCACTCTAGTTATTATTATTTTTTTTTTATTTATTTAGTTTGACAGGGATATTGTACATTAATACACAGTAAAATCCTGAGTGTTAAATTAACACTGCTTCTAGCATATATGGTCCCACTCTAAAAGAGTGTTAAAGTAACACTGAAGCAGTGTTAAAGTTAATGAGATAATTATGTGATTAATTAAGTGCTGATTGAGCATTAGTGATGAACACCTGCTGTTAACAAGCAGAATCACTGAAGAAAAGAGAAACACAAGAACTACAACTGACTTCAGCCACAGCCTTAGATGAAATCAACTGAAATAAAAGACATTAAATCTCTCAAGATCTCAGCAAAAGATAATTAAACAACTCCACAAACATCAACAGCTTCATGCATTACTAACAAGTTAGCCTTTATTTCTGGATTATCTAAAACAGAAGTTCTTTACTGAGAATTAAGGTTTAGATGGTTTTTCTTTTGTTGTTGTTTGTTTGGTTTTGTTTTTTCAACTTACCGTTTTGGTGAATAGTGTTTGCTTTAGTTGCCTCATGACCCTTGACATTTGAAATATACATTTTTTTTTGGCTGTTACAATTGTGTTTATAAAGCACATATGTGATGGCAAGGAAAATATGTCAAAAAGCACATAAAAATAGATGGATGTTAATGTTTTAAACCAATGCATTTCAATTCCAGGCAATTCATCCACTGGATTTCGTTACACTGAATAGTATCCTTTATATATATATATAATTATTCCACCACCCTTGGAACCTTCTCTAACCTTCCTAAAAACATTAAAACCAGGCACCTGAATTACTGCAGTAGAAACATTATCGTGAAGCCAAGTCTCTGATAAACAAAGGAAATCTAAATTTGAAATTAATAAGAGATGATGAACTTGATCACTTTTCGATTTAATACTTCTTATGTTTAGATTACCACCTAAGAGACCCTTCATTTTAGCTTTAGGATCCCAAACTATTCTAGATTGATGAAGGGATCGGATTATCTTCCATTTTCTATTTTTTTAAGATCGCTGGATTAATCACTCTCTTATTTACACCTTTCATCTTTGTCACGACTCTGCGTATATTATCTAACGTTAAGTTCAAATCAATAAAATCAGAAGTACTCCGTGGATCGGCATCTCCTCCACTCCTCCAACCTTCTGACACGAGCGAGCCCACCGACAACCCCGCTGAGCCAAAGATCTCCATGCCAGCACCCGAGCTCAACTCCATCCCGGACGGCCCCTGAAGCGCATGCCGTGGGCCACCAAACCAGTTATCAACAGGCCGCTCGACTTCCATGAACCCCAAACCAACGACATCCCGGGCAGGCCCGACATCCACAGCAGCGCCCATCAAATCAGAACAAGGATTAGTTGGTTGAGTGTAATCAGACTGTAACTCGCCACAAAAAGTGCGTACCTGTAGATTAGCCGTAGCAGGGCCATGCAGAGACCTTTGGAGGGGCAGGTGTTCAAAGTATAAAAGGGGCACATGGAACACGCCTTTTAATAGGCTTCTGTATTGATACAGCAGCAAATGCCATGACGCAGGTTTGAAAAAGAAACAGAACAGAAAATACAATTTTAAGTTTAAATGTTAAAGACATTTTTTGCACCTCTCAATTACTCTGGAATGATATTATTATTGTTTTTGTTGTTGTTGTTATTATTGAGTTTACATGGTATGGTGGTTTAGCTGTTGTAAACACTACTGTTGTTGTAGAAAAAAATATCCCTTTCTTATTTAAAATAGAATTCTATTCTAATCCTGTTCTGAATTTATTAATTTTTTGAATCTTAATGATTATAAAAACAGGATTGATAAGTATAATTCGGAGGACGAGAAAATCAGTATAAGCCTGTTTTACCAGTGTTGTGATAGCCTAATTATCTGAACACTCTCGTGCAGTGCATGTTTCATTCATGCTCGAAACCAGAGGGCTTTCTCGCACAGAAACTTTTGACGTGCAGGAAATCCCTAATATGGACAAACGCATGAGCTGAGCTGAATAAAAAGCAGAAACAATAAGCACACGATTGCAAAAATACAGGTGCATCTCAATAAATTAGAATGTTGTGAAAAGTTCAGATGTTTAGATTCATTACATGTAAAGTAAAACATTTCAAAAGTTGTTTTTGTTTTAATTCTGATGATTAGAGCTTGCAACTCATGAAAGTCAAAAATTAGTATCTCAAAATATTAGAATATTTACATTTGAGTTTCAATAAATGACCATCCATACAGTATAAATTTGGGGTATCTCTTGTTCTTTGAAACCACAATAATGGGGAAGACTGCTAACTTGGCAATGATCCAGGAGACGGACATTGACACCCTCCACAAAGAGGGTAAGTCACAGAAGGTCATCACTGAAAGGTGTGGCTGTTTACAGAGTGCTGTATCAAAGCACATTAAATGCAAAGTTGACTGGAAGGAAGAATTTGGGTAGGAAAAGGTGCACAAGCAACAGGGATGATCGCAAGCTTGAGAATACAGTCAAGCAAAGCTGATTCAAACACTTTGGAGAGCTTCACAAGGAGTGGACTGAAGTTGGAGTCAGTGCATCAAGAGTCACTCAGACGTCTTCAGGAAAAGGGCTACCAAGCCACTTCTGAACCAGAGACTACTTCAGAAGCATCTTACCTGGGCTGTGGAGAAAAAGGACTGGACTGTTGCTCAGTGGTCCAAAGTCCTCTTTTCAGATGAAAGTCAATTTTGCATTTCATTTGGAAATCAAGGTCCCAGAGTCTGGAGGAAGAGTGGAGAGGCACAGAATCCATGTTGCTTGAAGTCCTGTGTGAAGTTTCCACAGTCAGTGATGATTTGGGCTGCCATGTCATCTGCTGGTGTTGGTCCACTGTGTTTTCTGAAGTCCACAGTCAACGCAGCCATCTACCAGGAAATTTTAGAGCACTTCATGCTTCCTTCTGCTGACAAGCTTTATGGAGATGCTGATTTCATTTTCCAGCAGGACTTGGCACCTGCCCACACTGCCAAAGGTACCAAAAGCTGGTTAAATGACCATGGTGTTGGTGTGCTTGATTGGCCAGCAAACTCGCCTGACCTGAACCCCATAGAGAATCTATGGGGTATTGTCAAGAGGAAGATGAGAGACACCAGACCCAACAATGCAGATGAGCTGAAGGCCACTGTCAAAGAAACCTGGGATTCCATACCACCTCAGCAGTGCCACAAACTGATCACCTCCATGCAATGTCAAGTCAAGTCAAGTTTTATTTGTCACATACACGACTATACAGAGATTGTATAACCAGCAGTGAAATGTGAATCAGGTCCGCTCCATGGACAGTGCAAATATTGTAGAATACAACAAGGGAAGTATGCATAAAATAAAATGAATAACAAATAAGATATAAAGCACAGAATATAAAATATAAAGTATAAGAGAATGTGCATGACAGTATGCTGTAGAATTAAATATTAAGATAAGCATGACTGAGTGGGGGGGGGGGGGGGGGATGTGCAAACAGGTAGGACATGGTGACATAAGCAGCAATCACAAAAAGAATAAATATAAAATATGATAAGATATCAAGATACAGAAAGTGTTGTGTGCAAATGACAGTATTGTGTGCAAATGACACTGTCAGTATGAGGTAGATGATAATGAGTGTGAGTATATTACTGATTGTGAGTGATTAGTAAGTGGAGTCATGTTGATGTTAAGAGGCTGGGTTCAGTTCAGTTTGAATTCAGGAGCCTGATGGCCTGGGGGAAGAAGCTCCTCCTGAGTCTCTCAGTTTTTGCCATCAGGCTGCGGAAGCGCTTACCAGATGGCAGCATAGTGAAGAGACAGTTTCCAGGGTGATTTGAGTCCTTGATGATTTTGACAGCTCTGCCTCTGCAGCGTTTGAGGTAGATGTCCTGCAGAGAGGGGAGAGCAGACCCAGAGATACGCTCAGCTAAGCGCACAACTCTCTGCAGGGCCTTGCAGTCCTGACTGGAGCTGTTTCCATACCACACTGAGATGCACTGAGTCAATATACTTTCTATGGTCCCTGCATAGAATGTTTTCAGGATTGATGGTGAGACCCTGAATTTCCTCAGCTGTCGCAGATGGTACAGTCTTTGCCTGGCTTTCTTAACCTGTGTTTGGATGTGTGTAGTCCAAGTCAGGTCCTCGGAGATGTTTACACCGAGGTACTTGAAGCTGCTCACCCTCTCCACAGGGGTCCCGCTGATCATAAGAGGAGTGTAGGGCAGCAGGTGTTTCTTTCTGAAGTCTACAATCAGCTCTTTAGTTTTGCTCACATTCAGAGAGAGACAGTTGTCCTGGCACCATGATGTTAGTCTCTCTACCTCATCCAAGTATGCGGTCTCATCATTGTTGGAAATGAGGCCCAGAACCACAGTATCATCAGCAAATTTGATAATAGATGTGGAGCTGTGAGAGGACACGCAGTCGTGTGTGTAGAGAGAGTAGAGCAGGGGACTCAGAACGCAGCCCTGCGGGGTTCCTACGTTCAGGGTGATGGAGTTTGAGGTGTACTGGCCTAGCTTCACCACTTGAGGTCTGCCGGTGAGGAAGTCTTGAATCCAGTCACAGAGTGTAGTGTTTAGGCTGAGGCCTGTGAGTTTATTAGTCAGCTTGATGGGGACTATGGTGTTGAAAGCTGAGCTATAGTCTATAAATAGCAGCCTTGCATAGTTACCATTGCTGCTGTCAATGTGTGTGAGGGAGGAGTGAAGTATGTGAGAGATGGCATCATCAGTTGATCTGTTGGGACGATGCAAACTGCAAACTGAAGAGGGTCCAAAGTAACAGGGATGGATGAGCTAACGTGGCTCTTAACAAGTCTCTCAAAAACCTTCATGACTATAGATGTGAGGGCCACTGGACGATAGTCATTCAGGCAAGAGGGTTTATTGTTCTTAGGCACAGGGATGATCATGGATTTTTTAAAGGAGGTGGGAACTACAGAGGTAGCAAGGGACTCGTTGAAGATAGAAGTGAACAAACCAGCAAGCTGATCAGCGCAGGACCTCAGAACCCGGCCTGTGATCCCGTCAGGTCCAGCCGCTTTCCTGATGTTCACTCCCTTTAGTGCCCTCCGAACCTCGTCCTCCGTCACGGTGATCACATAATCCTCGCTTCTCTGCCTGCTGCTTCCTGACGCGCTGCTCAGCAGAGCCGCGCTGCTGCCATTGCTTTCAAATCGGCCGTAGAAGGTGTTTAATTCTTCGGCCAGCGACGGATCTGCACTCACCTCCGCGGAGGATTTGTTCCCAAAGGCACAGATGGTCCTTAGTCCCTGCCACATGCGTCGAGAGTCATTGAGCTGGAAATGAGACTCAATTCTCTCTTTGTATCGATGTTTGGCGGCACTTACAGCTCGTCTGAGAGCATAACACGCTGCTTTATACTCGCTCATATTCCCAGACAAAAGAGCCTCGTTGTATGCGGCAGTGCGTTTGTTAACCGCATCACGGATTGTTCTGTCCACCCACGGTTTCTGATTTGGGAAGAATTAAGCCGAAATTAATGCCGAATTAAGGCAGTAATTAAAGCAAAAGGAGCCCCTACCAAGTATTGAGTACATATACAGTAAATTAACATACTTTCCAGAAGGCCAACAATTCACTAAAAATGTTTTTTTTTTATTGGTCTTATGAAGTATTCTAATTTGTTGAGATAGTGAATTGGTGGGTTTTTGTTAAATGTGAGCCTAAATCATCACAATTAAAAGAACCAAAGACTTAAACTACTTCAGTCTGTGTGCATTGAATTTATTTAATACACAAGTTTCACAATTTGAGTTGAATTACTGAAATAAATGAACTTTTCCACAACATTCTAATATATTGAGATGCACCTGTATATGGTTTATGTGTGTTTTTCAAGTTATCTTCAGGTAATAAATAAATAAACTATATGAAAAATGCATTACTGATTGACATATCATTTAGTATTTTATAGAAACTATAAAATATATTTTCTGAATTATTATGTGATAAAAAATGGAAAAGGGTGTTCGTAGTAGCCTTTATAAACGAATCATAAAATTGTCATTAGAAAAATATTGAACAAAAATATTTGGTAACACTTTACTTGAAGGGGTGTGCATAAGACTGACATGACAGCTTCATAATCATGACATGACACACCTCATGAATATGCAGAGTTGGATAGTCCAGGGGCCAAAGAGTAAAAGTCCTGCCATATTTTTGTTCCACCCATGAACTCAGCAGCTGATTTCACCAGAGGAGGAACCAAGTTATTCCTTTCAAGTCACAAGCAAGTCTCGAGTCAAATCCCAAGTCCTCAAAGAGTTAAAGTTAATGAGATAATTAAGTGACTAATTAAATGATGATTGTGCATTAGTGATGAACACCTTGTAATGATTTTTTAAACAATACCTTGTTTAATTTAGCTCTTTGGTTTAAGCTTTATTTTAGCTTTAGGGAATCTTACGATTTGATATTGATATGATCAATTGATATTAATCAAAACGTCCAACTTATACCTTATCTAACAATCGTCCAGCGAGTTGTTAGATTTCAGTATATCTGAGAAATTCTGTTTATTCTCGTGGCCACGATATAATAATACAGAATTATTTAAACAACCTTATGACAGTTATGAGCATAGGTAACGTAATCTGGGCAAAGTTCTGATTTGAATATTTCACAACAGAACACAGAACACTTCTCTATAAATCAAACAAGAGTTTATTTGCTATCTTACTAAAATACATGAACTAAGCTAAATAACACAAAACAAAATACATACACACAGGCAATGAATTGTTGCAATTGAGAATGATTAAAATATAGCAGTTTTGCTATTTCCACACGATTTTACCTGTGTCGATCATCAAGAGGAGAACTCTATTATCCTTACTCTTAGAGATAAAATACCACACGATTCAGCCACTTTAGAGATTTTGTTTGATACTTGCTTTTAAGTTGAAAGGATCTGTATGGCTTGAGGGAATTCCGCATGTCCTCGTCGCGTGACGTCACTCTGGGGATGTCCTTCTGTTGTTGCTTGGTTGGCTCTGGGTGCTGTTTGACGCTCTTGAGTTCCTTTCGCGTAGCTTCAGACTTTCAAGGGTTTCTTCAGAGATTTGACTACGTGTTGGTTCAATGTTCAAACTCGGCCAGATGTTAAGGCTAGGAGCTCGTTTGGAGCAGCTCCAAGTTTCAAGAAACGCGCGATTTCGAGCAGAGAGCAGAGAGAGAGAGGAGAGCGGGGGTCCGCTTTTTAGATGGACTGATGTCAGGGCGTCCACCAGCGCTCTTCCAATGAAAGGGTTCCTGTGGGCGGAGCCCCGCCTACATGGATCAATCTTCCGTGCGTAAATTTATCTGCTTAGTTATTTTGTCACATGAAGAAAATATCCTGGCAGATTTCTATATGTGTTATAATCATACTTTAGGATCAGAAGAGTCAACTTTCACTTACACCAACTTGTTGTTTGTGAAATCAGCTATTATTCAAGACCAAACAACAGGTATTTAGCATACACAAAGTGCCCATATTACTTTTTACCTACTACACGGGTTAAGGCATAGATTAAACTATGCTAAATTCTAAATAATCGCACCACGCATATGAATTAAACACAGGAAAAAGTTATGTCACAGATTGAGAAGATCTCATTGGTTACAATAACACAGAAAGCTTAATTTCATAAACTACAACCAGCAATATATATTTATTGTCTGTATCTATAATATATATATATCTTGCTTCTAATAGCAGCAATGATTATTATTAATTGTCTTTTTGGAACACTTAAGAAAAGTTTTGAGTCTTGTTCTGTTCAAAGCGGTGAAACGGGAGGCGTTTCCTTTTGGAATGTGAGAGAAACGGGAGGTCAGGAAAGTCACTTTGAGGCATGCATCTGCCCCACTCCAGCTCTCGTAAAAGTCTTTCTTGTTGATACCATCATTGAGTTACTGCTTAAGCGGTCAGGAGATATCATAAAGGTTGTCGCTGGACCATTGCCAGATGTTTACCTCAAAGCTCTGCTATTTTTTTAGAGGTTTCCTTACGATGATAACCCAAAAGCATGGCAGGAAATTGGCCAGCCAGTTGGGTGAGGTGCTGTTCGTCTGTCAATTTTATGACTTGCAGATAGTGAAGAAAATTTCTTTAAGCCTAAGGAATTTGTGGTTGCACTTAGTTCAGATGTGTGTGTGATTTCCTCTCCACAAAGGTATTACAATCTGCTGTTATTAAGAATTACAGAGGATCAAATGTTGATGTTTTATTGGTTAAAATGATGTATGCTTTAGTTGGGCTCTTGACACTTGACTTCCTGTGTTAGATCTTTCTCTGTAGCAATGCATGTGGTGTTGTAAAGCAGAGAGATCAGTGTTCTACAGTGATCCGATAGTCACCATGAGCTGGTTTGATTATATCCAAAATAACTTTTGTTTCATTTATATTTTGCATAATCAACCCTGTGAAAATGAAGCATGCAAGCAAAGTGTTTTGCTAATAGTTACAGTAAATACATTTGAAATCTATGTAATGCATTTAAACATTTGTATTCTAGTAATATTTAGACACACACAGACATCAATAACCAACATATGAATCTCAACAATGGCGACAATCAACAAAATGCTTCATGCTGCAATGCATGAAAAACTCCCATCATGCAATGCAGCATGAATAATTATTGTCACCATAATAATTTTATTATATAATAATTTTTGTCACACCATAATAATTATTGTCACCACTGTTGAGGATCATATGATAAATATTCATGTCTAAAAGCCTGATCCTGTGCAGGATTTTTTTCTTCTCAATATCGAAGCATTATGGCAGCATTTGCTTAATATTACTTTTTCAGTTCTGTAATAGTCAAATGCAGTTAATAAACCAAAGACAGAAATACTACAACCAGAGAGAGATTGAAACCAAAAATGTTCATTCATCATAAGTTACAAGAAAGCATAAGGAAATCTGCTACTTCAAGATTTGATTCAGCATTGCACAAATGTTTGCTGTGAAACAATATTGCAATTGCTTAAAAGCAAATTACTTTGAATTATTAAAATTACTCAAGAGCTCAACTAAAGCAAACACTAACCACAATTATGGTGGCAATGTTTTTTTTTTTCTGTAAGCTCTAATCATCAAAATTAAAACAAAAAAAAACTTTTGAAATGTTTTACTTTACATGTAATGAATCTAAAATATATGAAAGTTTCACTTTTTGAAATAAGTTACAAGAAAAATGAACTTTTTCATTCTAATTTATTGAAATGCACCTGTATACTCAACCACGGGTGAGTGCGGACGGACGAGCTCGACGCATTCGCAGGACCACCAACTTGACTTGCGCTGTCTCAACATTCACCTTGCACATGCGCTGTTGTGCGCGGACCACCCGCGCGGTCTCAAAAAATTGCCTGCACGCGGACGGGGTGCGCAGCTGTCCGCAAGCCCTCTTCATGACGAAAATTACATAATGCGGACGCGGACGGCCGAAGTATACTTTGGCCTTAAAGGTGTCTGAACGTGAGGGATCATCCGGATGAGATCGTCAGGTGAAAGGTCATCATGTGGATAATTTAATTTACGGCTAAACTATTATTAATTAATTTTACTGATAGTTAGATTGGGCAGGCCTTCACAAAAGGGCGGTTAATTACAAAAAAATAAAATAAATAAAAATTGCCTTGACAAAAGGGCACTTTGGGCATCAAGGGGAAAAGGGGCAGGTGCTCAAGCACCCACCGCACTCCACTCTGTCTGCACGTGCCTGAGCCGTAGCATGCATCGCACCCTTTGTGACCTCGACATTACAAACGTTGTTTTCTCGTTATCACGACTTATTTTTCTCGTGATCTCAACATAACAAAAGTTGTTCTCTAAGTTACACAACTGTGCCAGCAGGGGGCAGTATAGAACTACTGGTGGGGAGTTGATACTGTATCAACTATAGCCTATTGTACAAGTTTGGGACAGAGGACCTTCTTCGTGATCGCTGTAATTTATGCAGTTCATTGCTGACATTTAATTAAATATAAATGTTAAATGCTTGAATAATAAATGAATAAATATGATAATTTTGCTTGAAATTGTATATGTTATTGTTACGTTATTATTGCTGCATGTCTCATCACAGTTTCTCATTTACAACTACTATTTGTAATGTGCATCTTTCTTATTTTTAATATTTATTGTTAATAAATGCATATAAATAAGAAATGTGATTTGCATGTGTATTATTTTGTTCAGTGATGTTATACAGTCTTGTAGCCTAATTGTTAAAAATAAATGTATTTTTTACATTTCTTTGTAAGAAACCATAAGTGTAGAATTGCACTGTCTGTTTACTCATTTGCATCAATTGGAATGAGAGAAACAGTGAGAGATGTTGAGACAGGTGATAAACGTTTGGGTAATTGTGAATATTGACCTATTGTGCGTACCGTTGTTGCTCCCACTGTTAGCAGGGTATAACCGCTGCATTTGGGGTTAAAAAGATTATTATAATTATTATTATTATTATAAAAAAATAATGTATTGTTCCAGGAAAGTTTTCTGTTCGTTCACACTGGCACGAACTGATTGGCAGCTGCCTTTGATTACCTCCACTGATCAAAGCATTCGGCGCGGTCGTCTGTGAGTGACGTTACCTCCCAATACAAACACGCCTCCTAGTATAGTCCTGCCCCCTCACATTGATTGACAGCTTTCTGTGTAGTCATCAGAAATTCAAATGCAAAAGGAATTGCGATTCCATTTGAGTTTTGGCAGGTTACATGCACGACGCAGAGAAAGTGAAAAGGCAAATGTGGTAATTAATATTGCTATTTAAATATGACAGGCTCATAGCTCATAAGACATGGGAAATACAGTTGCAAATGGACTTTGCTTTTTCATTTGAAATGTGGCAGTTACTGTGCATTCGCGAAAGTGAAAATGCAAAAGGTCATGCAAGATTTGCAATTGCATTTGGATTATGTCACAATTTATGTGCCCACATGTGGAAAACGCAATTTAAAATACAATTTGCAATTGCTTTTGAAATTAGTCCGGAAAATCATTCCATATGAAACAATCACATTCCAATCAATATGATGCCTTTAAGTAAATTATTTTGGTGTGATTAAGTGGTGATTTTTCTCTGCAGATGATGAGGTTGTAGGATGCGATACATCTGAAATACACAATTGAGTTTAGAGTTACAGTGTGTCCATGTGTTTATGTAAAAACAATTATGTTTATGAAGGCCAAAAGCAAAAATGGACAGTATATGAGCCCTTCACAATCTTAACCCTCATCCGTCCCTCGGGTCAAAACGACTCAAATTTTTTTTCAAAGATTTTTTAAAAATCGAGCGTTCATCGTTATGATACGAGACTTCTTGAATTTTGTCACACTTACAAACACAATTTTTATTTTTTTTGATTCGAAGATGTTAAGTGGGTGTTACAAAAAAAGTAACAAAAGAGTCCCTCGCCGGTCATTTTGACCCGGAACCAAAAAAGCATAGAATTGATGAAAAAACTGCGGATTTTTTTAAATGAATTTTGTCACACTTGATCACAGAGCACACACACACAAAAATGTAGTTGTTTCGATGATTTTATGTGGGTGTACTAAAAAGTTACAAAAAAGTCCCTCTTGTGGTCAATTTGACCCAGTCAATAGGAATCAATGGAATTTCTGAAAAAAACCTCAGCATTTTTTTGGGGGGGGATTTTTTTTACCACACAAAATCTGACACAATCCAGAAAAGATACATACCCAAAGAAGGGTTGAGACTACAGAATGTCCCTAATGCAGGAAAAATTCACATATCCATACACACAGGCATACACACACAAACACACACATGGTAAACAAACTCCCATAGACATACATTATAACATATATAATGTTTCTGCTGGGAAATGAATATGATTTTGACTTTTTTTTGACCAAACAGTTAAATTTGAGTGATGAGGTGAAGACCAATCATTTGATATCATATTTGTATTTTTAAATGTATCTTTTATATTTATTACATATTTATGAAAATTTATGGTTATGCATATGTTTGGATTAAAATCCAGTATAAATGTTTATTTTTTTTACAAAATATAATTTTTTTTAATTTTTTTTATATATATCTGCAAGCCTTGACATAAATCTGAAAGCTAAATGAAGCCTCAAAGTGGTGTATTTTTCAAGATTTCACTCTTAGAGCTCAGTTGAGCGTCTCCATAGGATTCAATAGGCCCATCTAGTGGCTGAAAATATAAATTTTCACATATAAATTTGTGACTGGGTATGTTTATACATAAACCCAAGTAATAATTTAAAAAGTCTAACAATATGAATTATAAATGCATTGTCTCTTTTACTTATTTAGTGGAGAAGAGGAGTTTCCAAAGCTTAGCAGAGCTGCACACACTTAGGCTATATGTGACCAAAAACAAAAAAAAAAAGATAAGAACATGTTTGTTTGGAAACTGGTTACAATTTTAAAGTTAAATTTGTATTTAAATTTAAGAATGAAATAATTTACCTGTTGAGAGTGTGTTGAAAGTCTGTGTAGTTGGATCACTGAACTCCAGAAAATCAGTAATGAAGTGCTTTGACAGTTACAGATTTGAAAATCAAAAGGGCGGGAACAAAGAACCATTTCGGCATAAAAGGGTTCTTCAGAATGCTATGGTTCTAAATAAAACCATTACTGCATGTAAAGAACCTTTAAAGAACCATATTTTTTTAGAGTGTAGAATATCCTCTGAGATTGAAAAGTTTGTGAAAACAGAGTGGGATACTGAATGGTCAGCTGATCGGAGAAGTGCTAATTTTCCCTGTGGGTTGTGGTGATTGAAAGAATGGATGAAACGCATTTCACTTTGTCAAGTATGGCTGTGTGGCCGGGAACTTTGGATTCTCACATAATTAGTTACTTGAATTTGGATATACATTTAGACATGATTAAATACATATTTATCAAAGTTTTTGCATTAGTCAAATCTGGACACAAAGAAAGCATTTTGTTACTCATTCTTGCTTCATATAATAGCTTGATTGGTCACATGAAAGTAATCAGAATCAATACTGAAATTTCAAAATATACAATCGAGTGTTAAAAACCATAAACAGAGACATGGTTTGAAAAATTTACAAATTCAGATTTAAGTAGCTTTATTGGCATAGCAAAAAAAGGTTTTACAAAGTGTAGCACTCTGATACCATCTGTTAATGCTGTTGAGCATTGTCACATAACATCATTTTAATTATACATTTTAACATCAGTGTTGTAAGCAGATTATGAAATTTCAATGTAAAGCAAAACCAAACCAAATAATGTTAACACCAGCTCGTAATTCAGTATGAACACATGGGAGTCTAGCCTAAAGGAGCACGTCTTATAAAATATCATGTTTTAATTAAGTTGGTATTCATTTATTTATTTATTTAATTAATTCATTATTTATTTATTTTTACTGCATGTGTACTTAAAAAGTATCGAGAATGTTCCCGAACTAAATGAAGATAAATGTCTTGGCGTATGATGTGTTTATTTGAACAAATCAGATAAGAGTAAATGGAGAGTCAGCAAGAGCCTAATTTGATTGGCTACAAAAAGAAGGTGGACCCACCCTCCCCTTCACCTTGCAAAACTCAGTTAGTGAGAGAATCATGCCAAAACTGTAAGCGCAGATAAAAGAAAGACAAAGCTGTACATATCGGATTATTTCTGGAACTTTTTGCCCTACATACACAACAAGTCATTTAGACATTTGACAGTCTGTTTTTTACACATACAGATTGGTTCTATGTGGTCAATCCATTTTATATTTCTTTAAACTATTGTTTTCGCTTGCAAATCACTGTTTACAGGCTTGCAGTGCTTTTGACCGTATTTTGGCGAAAAAAACGTGCCAAAAGTAAAAAATGGAAGTCATAAGAATGCAGAAAGGGTTTAACACAACCCACTGGAATCCCCTGACTGTAAGTCATTTACATGTTTATTCACTTGACAGCAAATAATATATTATTCTTAAAAAAACAAAACAATTTAAGCATATTTGCAGTTTTGTGCTTTTTATCAGACCATCTTACAACAAAAAATACATAAATTATATACTGATCATTTACTAATGGTTTAATCATCATTTGTTCATGATTAACAAATGTTTATTGAGATAATAGTACAATGTTGACATTTTAATTATTTATAAGTGATTAATAATATTTTAACTAGTAACTTAACTAGTAACTTATTAACAATTTACTAAGGATATGTTTGATTATTTCATGATGCCATTTTTTTAAGATAACTTACGACAGATTTGTTAATTTGTTAGCATATTACTTAATCATTTGTGAAGGTATAGTCATGTTTTGTAAATGATAAGTTCATCATCATCTAATCACTTGCAAATGATTTATAACTTAATCTACAAAACATAGATACAAAATATTAACAGATCACTTATTAATCATCTATGAACGCATAGTCATGTTTTGTAAATGATTACTTCATCATTAACTAATCACTTATAAATGACTTACAACTGAACGTTATTATAAAGTTACCCATGTATAATTACACTGTAACAAAGACACCTTAAAATAAAGTGTAACCGTTTTTTTTCTTTCTTTTTTTTAATGATTTTTATATATTTACATTTACATGTAATCATTTGGCAGACGCTTTTATCCAAAGCGACTTACAAATGAGGCAATCAAACCAACAAAACAGCACAGAACAACACAGAACATGTAGCAAGGTGTGTGTGTGTATATATATAAAATAGGGGTGTCAATATTAACGCGTTAACGCATGTGATTAATCTAAAAATTTTAACGCGTTAATATTTTTTTTACGCAAATTAATCGTTTGATAAGGTTTGACCCCAACTTCAATTATGTCAGCAAAACTCTAGACCTGAAATTTTATTCATGGAACAACTGAAAATTTGCATTTTTCATGCAGTATGAACACGTACAGACAACAAGGACATTTCTTATTTCTTATTTCTGTTTTAAAATATAAATTTATAAACTACAAACAGAGAAATGTTCTTACCGTCTTTCAGGGGTGAAGCAATACAGTGAGAACAGAAGTGTACAATCATAAGATGATTACTCTTGAGGATGAATGCTTTATCTTCCTCTTTTCAAGTACATTTTACCCTCAGTTTCTGCTTCAAAACCAGCTTTGATTAAATCCATTCAAAGAGTATTTTTTGTAACGTAAGAAAATACCTCATCATAAAAAGGACAGGGCAAATGAAGCAGCATCCGCCAGTGCATGAGAATTAGTGAAACTGAGGGAAAAAAGAGGAAGCGAAAAGAGGTGAAAGAACAACATGCAAAGGTTTTTTTTTTTTACCTTTTCAAAGCAACTCTCACATGCAGTGGAGCTTTTCATTTCTCAGACAGGATTGTCCAGATAATGAGTTCCTTCACAGCGAACAAATGCAATCGTGTGATTTATTTTTCCTTAAAGTTAATTTAGTGAGTTTTATTGGAGCTTTTAAGATCATAAAATTTGGTTTTACACAAAGTTTCTCTTCCTCTTGTGTGTGTTGATAAGAGGCCTGTGAACTGCATTAAACCTTTATACAAATCCTGAACTGGCAGACTGTATTCTGTACAACACAGACACCCTCTATTCCTTGTTCGTTGTTCCTCAAAGCTTCAAGAGAGCCACATCAGTACCACTTATTTATGTATGTAAGTACAGTATGTATGCATGTACATACAGTCATGGCCAAAAATATTGGCACCCTTGGTAAATATGATCAAAGAAGGCTGAATATGAAATTATCCAGCCATGGCTTCCTGTTTCACAGAAATATAAATAGGAGGGAAAACAAAGACCAAATTCCCTTAATCATCCATCACAATGAGAAAAATCAAAGAATATATTTCTGATGTGCAGCAAAAAATAATTGAGCTTCACAAATTAGTGAAGTGGCTTTAAGAAAAGAGCTAGAGCAGTGAAAATTCCCATTTCCACCATCAGGGCAATAATTAAGAATTTCCAGTCAACAGAAAATGTTATGAATCTGCCTTGAAGAGGACGTGTGTCTATATCGTCCTAATGCACGGTGAGAAGGAGAGTTTGAGTGGCTAAAGACTCTCCAAGGACCACAGCTGGAGAATTGCAGAAAATAGTTGAGTCTCGGGGTCAGAAAACCTTAAAAACAAATTAGTCGAACAGCCCCTACATCAGCACATGTTGTTTGGGAGAGTTTCAAGAAAAATTCTCCTCACTCATCCAAAAACAATCTCCAGCATATTCAGTTATGAGACACGACTGTAACTTCAAATGGGACTGGCTTCTATGGTCAGATGAAACTAAAAAATGAGCTTTTAGCAGCAAACACTCAAGATGGGTTTGGTGAACACAGGGATAAAAAGTACCCCATGTGTACAATGAAATATACTGCAGTATTTTTGATGTTGTGGGCCTATATTTCTGCTGGAGGTCCTGGACATCTTGTTTAGACACATGGCATCATGCATTCTATCAAATACCAACAGATAAAAAATCAATAAGTGACTGACTCTGTTAGAAATCTTATAATGGTCCATATTTGGATCTTCCAACCGGACAATAATCCAAACACAAACCTCAAAAACAACACAAACATGGGTCAATGAGCACAAAACCAAGCTTCTGCTATGGCCATTCCAGTCCTCTGACCTGAACCCTGTAGAAAATGAGTGAGGTGAACTGAAGAAAAGAAGCACCGTCATGGAGCTGGGAATCTAAAGGGTCTGGAGTGATTCTGGATGAAGGAATGGTCTCTGATCTCTTGTCAGGTGTTCTCTAATCTCATCAGGCATTATAGGAGAAAATTTAGAGCTGTTAAACTGGCAAATGGAGGTTTCAAAAAGTATTGAATAAAAGGGTGCCGTTAATTGTGGCCAATGTGTATTACAGAAAAACACTTATTTCATAATGATATTTCCCTCCATTTTAAATTCTTATTCTCCAATGAAAGGTTAGATTTTTGTGATTTTTTTTAATAAAAGATCAAAAGGATTAACAATGCAGATTAATTTTCACAGCCTTCTTTGTTCATATTTACCAAGGGTGACGATATTTTTGGTCATGACTGTATGTATGTATTTATTGATTTATTTATTTACCAATGAGGGTCTGATTGTGCTGTGCTGTGAATCAGGCCCATCTCCACTAACAGTGCAGTGCTATAAACACATTCTCTCATCAAATGAAGAAATGTCTGTCAATAACTACACTGTAAAAAAAAAAAAAGTTGACCTAGCGCAAAAAAATAAGGCAACCTATCAAAATCAGCTTTTTAAGTTAACTCAACTAGAAACCGACAACTTAAAAACTTTAGTTCATCTAATGAACAAGAGCCAGTCTACTGAGTGTTAAAAGATCTGTCAGAGCAATCAAAGATGTTTCAACAATTAGCAATACTAATCTTGTTTTTTAACAATCCTCTTTCTTTTAGATTTAAGCTTATTGTCAAAGTTTTCTACATATCATATTTGCCTCTTAAAACTAAATGCTAACATTCATGCTAATGAACAAATGTATTAAACAAGTTGCAATGAGATGCAAATATACAGTACCTCAGCACACGATTCTCAAACATGGTGAGGATCAACAAATTTTAAATCAGTAATAATATGAACTCTGATCCACATGACAGCTAACTGACAGTAACAACAGCAGCAGCAACATAAATTAAGCCAGCAAAATGTAAAACAATGATAATATTTTAATAATAATTAACTTAAAATGTTTTCAAGCTGCAATGCATGCTGGGAACTTGTGCAATATTGTTCAATGTAAAATTGGTTGCAGAGGTTGGTAGTCCAGGGGCCTAAGAGTAAAAATCCTGCCATATTTTTGTTCCACCCATGAACTCAGCAGCTGATTTCACCAGAGGAGGAACCAAGTCATTCCTTTCAAGTCACAAGCATGTCTCGAGTCAAATCCCAAGTCCTCAAAGAGTTAAAGTTAATGAGATAATTAAGTGACTAATTAAATGATGATTGAGCATTAGTGATGAACACCTGATGTTAACGATCAACATCACTGAAGAAAAGAGAAACACAAGAACTACAACTGACTGCAGCCACAGCATTGGATGAAATTAACTGGAAAAAAAAAAACATTGCCACCATAATTGTGGTCAGTGTTTGCTTTAGTTGGGCTCTTGAGACTTAGAAATTATAAGAAATGTGCTTCTAAGCAATTACAATATTGCTTCACCGCAAACATTTGTGTATTGCTGAATCAATCCTTGAAGTAGCAGATTAGCTTATGTTTTAGTTTTATAATTTATGAAAAAACATTCTTGTTTCAACTTCTCTCTTTGGTTATTATCTACATTTGACTATTACAGAACTTAAAAAAGCCCTATTAAGCAAATGCCACCATAATGCTTCAATATTGAAAATAAATAAAACTCCTGTTTGGGATCAGGCTTTTAGACATGAACATTTATCATATGATCCTCAACAGTGGTGACAATAATTATTCATACTGCATTGCATGATGGGAGTTTTTCGTGCATTGCAGCATGACGCATTTTGTTGATTGTCACCATTGTTGAGATTCATATGCTGGTTCTTGATGTCTCTGTGTGTCTAAATAGTAATAGAGTTCAAAGATTTATATGATCTTCATAGATTTAAAATGCATTCACTGTAACTATAAGCGGAACACTTTGCTTGCATGCTGTAGTTCTACAGGGGTAATTATGCAAAACCTAAACAAATAAATGAAACCAAAGTTATTTTGGATATAGTGAAACCAGCTCATGGTGATTATCTGATCATTGTAGTGCACTGATCTCTCTGCTTTGCAATACTACATACATTGCTACAGAGAGAGTTCTAATACAGGAAGTCAAGGGCCAAGAGCCCAACTAAAGCAAACACTGATCTCCATGATGGTGGCATCATTTTAACCAATAAAACATCAACATCTGATCCTCTGTAATTCTCAATAACAGCAGGAGTTCATCACTAATGCTCAATCATCATTTAATTAGTCACTTAATTATCTCATTAACTTTAACTCTTTGAGGACTTGGAATTTGACTTGAGACTTGCTTGTGACTTGAAAGGAATGACTTGGTTCCTCCTCTGGTGAAATCAGCTGCTGAGTTCATGGGTGGAATAAACATATGGCAGGACTTTTACTCTTTGGCCCCTGGACTACCCAACTCTGAATGTTTGTTCAGATGACTCAATTTGAAAAGTTGGGAGAACATTTGGATATGTTGTGAACAAATACTTGAGTATCTAAGTAAGGTAAACAAAACAACATTTGCTAACGACATGTTTAGAGTATTTTTGTTCAATTCACACCAAAAATTTAACTGACTACTTTTTTACATTGTTTTGTAGAACTTTTAAAATCGAGTCATCTTAACAAACAATTTCACATTGAACAACATTGCACAAGTTCCCAGCATGCATTGCAGCTTGAAAACATTTTATGTTAATTATTATTAAAATATTATCATTGTTTTACATTTTGCTGGCTTAATTTATGTTACTGCTGCTGTTATTACTGTCAGTTAGCTGTCATGTGGATCAGAGTTCATATTTTTACTGCACTGTAAAACGCAACAAGTTAGGGTAACTCAAACCGTTTGAGTAAACAAATTCCCCTTGGCTTAAACCATGTAAGTTTTAAAACTTGCAGTTAAAGGGATAGTTCACTTTGAAATTAAAATTTGGTATCTATCAGCTTACCCCAAGGGCATCCAAGATTTAGGTGTCTTTTTTTCTTCAGTAGATCCAATTTTGATGTTTTTAGGTCAAACCGTTCTAGTCTGTCAGTCATATAATGGCAGGTATAGGTCACTGTCTCTATAAGAGGGAAAAAGAACATGCACAGAGAAATCCAAATTAAACAATTCCCCATCGTAACTACACATTGATGGCCTAAGACACGAAACGAGCGGTTTGTGTGAGAAAACGAACAGTATTTATATAGTTGTTTACCTCTTGTACACAACCATGTCCAAGTGATCTGAGTGCGCACACACATCCGGTGTGTGACGTGTGTGTGCGCGCGCTCTGGCTCACGCAAGCACCACGCTTCAGACACGAAGAAAACTTACTGAAGAAAAAAATACACCTACATCTTAGATGCCCTTGGGGTAAGCTGATAGATACCAAATTTTAATTTCAAAGTGAACTATCCCTTTAAGTATTTAAGAAAAGCATTAGGTTGCCTTATTTTTTTGAGTTAGGTCAACTTTTTTTCTTTACAGTGCAGTAGACTGACTTTTATTCATTAGATGAACTAAAGTTTTTAAGTTGTCGGTTTCTAGTTGAGTTAACTTAAAAAGTTGATTGTGATAGGTTGCCTTATTTTTTTGAGTTAGGTCAACTTTTTTTTTTTTTACAGTGTGGGTACTTGCCAAACCATTGCTACCCAGCATTTTTCTCACCATTGCCAGATATTTTGTTGCAGGCCCTCTCTGCCTCTGGGTCCTATGCACTCTGTCCCCCTTTCCCCCTGGTTTTAATGCCTCTGCTCCTAATCCCAGCATACAGGAGAAGAAAAGAACACATCTCTGCTGTTCTCACCTGGGTTCTCATCCTCACCCTCATCCTGAGGATCCTCAGGCAAAACCACTTGCAAGAAAAGCTGCTGTGCTGAGGGTCATCAGTACAGCCCACAAGATCATCAGCTGCCCACTACTCTCCCTGGAGGATTTATTCAGCTCTTGCTGCCTCAGAAGAGCAGCCCAAAATTTGAAAGACCCAGGAGCCTCATTTATAAAGTGTGCGTACGCTCAGATTTGATCTTAGAGTGTGCGTACGCTTAAATCCACGCCAACGCTCATATTTATAAAGACGGTCTTTGACGTGGAAAAGTGCTTAGCGTCACGTCAGGGTCTGAGCAGACTTATGCACTTTTTATTGTCGGAGTATTGCAGGTTTTTTAAAATGTAAGCTGTTCTTGCAGCTCACTGTTCTAAATTATGATGATTGGTGATATTTTATATGTTAATGATATTAATTAGGAGTTGTTTACAAGGCTGAGAGCTGAAACCATTCAATTGTGCGCAAGTTCAAGATCATTTGCGATTCATATATTTCACATCTGAAAGAGACGCGTATGCACGTTTTCTGTTTGTACGTTCATTCTATGAATCGCACGTATGCAAATCTTAGATATTATCGTAAGATCAAATTTAGGATGGTTTCTGTGCAACATTTTATAAATGAGGCCCCAGGACACAGCCATTTTGACCTGCTGCCCTCTGGTAAATGCTTCAGGCCCACTGTCTCATTAGCAAACGGATAACGGACATTTTGTCACAGGCTCAAAAGCAGTTTATCCCCCAGAACAAGAACCGGACACTGACTTCCCCCTCGGTTGAAATAAACGGCACCCCCCAAGAATCAAGCCCTAAGAAATGATAGCGGTAGTGACAGCCCTGGCTAGGTACATAGTTAAAATCCCCAGTGTTCAATCTAAATTCAGTTCAAAATTAACACTCTATTTTTTAAACAATTAAACATCAACAAGTCAGATGTAGTTCTTGTGTTTCTCTTTTCTTCAGTGATTCTGTTTGTTAACAGCAGGTGTTAAAATATTTCTTATTTTAGTGGTAATGCTGGGGTTTAATAAATCTGAAGTCATTATAATTATCTACAAATGTACAGCATTGTGTGATACAGTATGTGCTCATTTTGATGTGTGACACGTGTGTTTCTGGTCTCAGACAGGTTATTTTACATCTACACCTCAGGAACAACGGGTTTACCTAAAGCTGCTATCATAGTTCACAGCAGGTTTGTGCAACGCTGTTCTTAAAATACCGTGCAGACGTCATGTGTGCAACCGCTTCACTCTGTGTTTGTGTGCGCTGTGTAAACAGGTATTATCGCATCGCTGCGTTTGGATATTACTCCTTCGGTCTGCGGCCAGATGATGTTGTTTACTGCTGCCTGCCGCTCTATCACTCCGCAGGTATGTTTGCAGTACATTATGTCCACACACGTTCTGTTCAGCTTATAGATTACAACAGCAGATTGCTAAGAATACCTCAAATAACCCTTCATTCTAGTGATATCGACCAGATTGATAAATTGGCCCATATTTGGTAGTTTCAAATGTACAAGTATCATCTGATAACCCGACCAGTGTAATAGTTCACCTAGTGTCAACTCCATAATCTGTCAATAGGTAAACATTTTGTTCTTATGAGTTTTGAGTAAATATTGTGTAAGATAACAGTATACAATAATAATAGCAACAGAAAAAAAAAAAAAAAAACTTTGACAAAATAAATTTGAAAATTAGACAAAGCCAAGTTGAAAATTCGTGTTTGATTTTGTTGTCATATTAAAGTTAAAGTTTTTTTCCAGAGGGGATTTTGGATTTCTCTTTTTATCACTTCATAAATCAGAAAAAATGTCAACAGACAGAAAACAAACACATTTTCGCCATGTTTTTAGGAATGTTTTATAAATCAGTGTGAATGATGTATGAACAAACCCCTCAGTAAAATCCTTCAGAATATAGATAGGAATAAAACTGTCACAAAAAAGTTTGGTGTAAGAAAGTGCTGCTAAAGTGGAGAAAGAAACTCGCCAACTTTAAACATATGCTTTTTACCATGTTCTTAGGCTAATATGAACAATCTGATATGTGAACAAACTGCTAAGTAAAACCCTTTAGAATATAGATAGGAATAAAAATGTTAAGTTTAGGGTATGTAAAGCACTATTCGCACTGGATTAGTATTACCTGGTGACCTCCAGTCATTTGTAATAATTGCGGAGGTTGTCTGTGATCTTAAAGGGGTCATACGATGCTTTTTTAAAGATCATTGTTTTGTGTATTTGGTGTAACAGAATATGTTGACATGCTTTAATGTTCAAAAAACACATTATTTTTCAAATACTGTTATTGTAGGTCCTCTATGCCCCGCCTCTCTCAAACGCTTCGTTTTCTACAAAGTCCCTCCTTCCGACAAGCACAGTCTGCTCTGATTGGCCAACTGGCACAGTGCATTGTGATTGGCCGAACACCACAAGCCGCGTCGGAAATGTTATGCCCCTTTCCATAATCGTGAGCTTCAGCTTTCAAAATTAATGTAAAGACAGTTAATAATGTCCTTAGGTTTACCATCAGTTCAAGCCCGAGAGGGGAACAGAGTCATGTGACAGACACAGTGATGATGCTCGTATGTGTTTGCAAACAAGACGATTTCTGACACGCTGTACAATCCGCTGTGATGTGACCGTCTCTCTCTCTCTCTCTCTCTCTCTCACTCACACACACACACACACAGAAGCAGCAATTAAGATAGCTGATGTGCTGAGATGTGACCCCCTCTCTATCTCTCTCTCTCTCTCTCTCTCACACATACACACACACACAAGCAGCAATTAAGATAGCTGATGTGCTGAGATGTGACCCTCTCTCTCTCTCTCTCTCTCTCACACACACACGCGCACACAAGCGCAACAGTCAATAGCAAATACTTAAACTAATAACAAAACATACAGTCGCTGATTCAGAAGTGCCAGATTTTCATAGCAAAGTCAGAATTACCTCCTCTCCTAGGTTCACTAAATGGTTGTCCATAAAATGCGTTGCTGTTCACAGTGTCTCCCTGACATGGCTGCATCAACACTACTGCCGTTACTGAAACCACGCCTTATGCAAATATTTCCACATCGTGACGTAGACATGTGGGGGTGTGTTTTAATGAGCCGTTTTAGGGGGGCGTGGCAGAGTCTTAACTTTGATAAATAATATCTCTTTGGTTTTGAGAATTTAGTCTTTGTAACTTTAGGGATCTTATCTATGCACAATCAGCTTGTAACACCCCAAAGAGAAAGAAAAACTTGAAATCGCATCATATGACCCCTTTAATCCCGTGCGAATCACCCGTGTCTGTAATTTGTAAAGTAAAAATGCCCTACCATATTTCGCCGAACACCGAGGTCCTGTGATAACATTAGTCCCATGCAAATCGGCATCTCTGTGATTTGGCCAGCATTTGGCTGGTCGTATATCATTTTTCGAGGTTTTTGTTTCCTGTGCACCTTTTTGTGCATCTTTCACAAAGAATGGAGCTGCGTTTGAGTGTTTTGACAGTATTTTGGGTGCTGTCATATCTCTATACTACACCATACAACTATACAATTTGCAGAAAGAGAAAGCTGAAAAGGTTTTGAGGTTAATGAGGTTAAAGCTTGAGATATTATTTTAACCTGGTGAAATGTAAATGACACAGGGCACGAAACTATATTAGTTTCTTTATTTAAATCCATCTAACCGGACCATAGAATGGGACTCTCAAAGCCTTGACATCGTATCCGGGAGATAAGTCAGTAATTCGAGTAAATCACAGACTTCACTTATCCCGTGCAAATGCACCACACGAAACTCAGATGTGGGGGGGGGGGGGTAATTTAAAAAATCACACAAGGTCCCCAGATAATACTAATCCTGTGAGAATAGGGCTTAAGTGTTACTGAAGTGGAGAAA
>JAPDDO010000190.1:67500-80688 GCA_027422415.1 Schizothorax lantsangensis
CTATATCTTACAATATGACTTTCCAACATGGGAAACTTTGAAACTGTTTTCTCACATTTATTTACTTATTTATTTAGTTATGTAGTTATGTATTTATTTAAATAACTTTGATACTCAATTATGGCTCTGAGTTTGTTGTGAGAAGCTAAGCATGGTTTGGCCTGGTTGGTAATCAGATGGGAGACTAATAAACTCCAGATCAGAGATCATGATACAGCGATGTCAGTGCATGTGTTTGACGTCCAGCGAACACAGTCGTTTTCTATTAAAGTGTGTGTGGGGAAAGTTACTTTTAAAAGTAATGCATTACAATATTGCGTTACTCCCTAAAAAAGTAACTAATTACGTTACTTAGCAACTTTTTATGGAAAGTAATGCGTTACATTACTTTTGCGTTACTTTTTAAATATGAGCAGGGCTTGATTGTTTTTAATACAAGAAGTTATAGTTATAGCAAATGTAAAGCCCTTTCACACCAAAAAGTGTAATGAATAAACAAACCTCAGCCTGAAGGAAAAGTAAATTCACGTCTGTACAGTAGAGCACAGGAGATGAAGGATCAACACTCTTCAGCAATAAAAAAACAATGAAGCACAATTGTTAGTTTATCTAAAGTCATTTTTGGTTATTAGTATGGTTGAACTGGATCATCAAAGGTCAGCAGCAAAGACATTAGTTAATAAAATGGGATTAGATACATTTGTGTTGTTTAACATATTTAATTATTGCAGGTTTGCGTCATATTCTGAGTTTGCATTTCACTGTTTTAATTCATTTTGATGAATACTAAATCTGTTTTTTGCGAGTGGGATGAATTTATGCACAACTACAGTAACATCATGTTCACACAGCGCACACAAAGCCTCTGTACTTCCGATTTCTCTGAACATTGGGACAGGAGCACTGTCAGTCAATAAATGGGAAAAAAGTAACTCAGATATTTTCTTGTAAATTAAAAAGTAATGCGTTACTTTACTAGTTACTTGAAAAAAGTAATATTATTACGTAACTCGCGTTACTTGTAATGCGTTACCCCCGACACTGGTGTTCAGTAAAGCTTTGGGTTGCCACTGCAGCTGTTCTCTGTGTTTTTCATCAGGTGTGGAGGGGAAGGCAGGAATGGCTGCCATAGCGGACGTGACAAATTACTTTAACTGTGAGACGTTTTTACGAGATGTGCAGAACGCTCTTCCTTCATACGCTCGCCCCGTCTTCTTACGACTTTCTCCTGAGGTCGACAAAACAGGTGACGGAAACAGATTCATGATCAATTTCCCTCTGGTTTTTTTTTTCCATTGTTTAACTCAAACCTACATTGTAAAAAAATATCCTAAATTTAACGGTAAAGGCTGGTGAGAAAGTTTTAATTGGTTAACAGTTCCCTTAGTATATACTGTGAAAAACTGTAATAGATCTAATGAGAATTTCATTGTAATTTTACAGAAAAGTACTCTTAAATTGTTCTAAAGTTTTAAAGGAACACTCCACTTTTTTTTTGGAAATAGGCTCATTTTCCATCTCCCCAAGAGTTAAACAGTTGAGTTTTACCATTTTCGAATCCATTCAGCCGAACTCCGGGTCTGGCGGTGGCACTTTTAGCGTAGCTTAGCATAGATGAATCTGATTAGCCAGTTAGCATCTCGCTCAAAAATGACCAAAGAGTTTTAATATTTTTCCTATTTAAAACTTGACACTTCTGTAGTTACATCGTGTACTAAGACTGACGGAAAATGAAAAGTTGTGATTTTCTAGGCTTCTAGGAACTATACTCTCATTCCGGCGTAATAATCAAGGAACTTTGTGGCCGTACCATGAGTGCAGCAGGTGCAGTGATATGACGCAGCGTCTCTCACAAATGTCTCCATGGTTGCAAGGCAAGCTCCCTGTGCAAGCAGCGCTGCGTAATATCATTGCACCTGCTGCACTCATGGTACGGCAGCAAAGTTCCTTGAAATTGGTAAAACTAAACTGTTTAACTCTTGGGGAGATGGAAAATTAGCCTATTTTCAAAAATAGTGGAGTGTTCCTTTAAGTAACTAAAATTTAAAATTTTATATTTTCTAAGTTACTAAATAACTTTTCAAATTTAAATTTTTCTAAGCATCTAAACTTTTACATTTAGGTTTTTCCAAGTAACTAATAAGTTTTCAATTTTAGTTTTAACACAACTTGCAGTGAAAAGTTTTCACTGAATTTTTTCCCAGAATCACATTTGATGGTACTATGTTTAAATAATTTTTATTGATTATGTATATTTGGGCTTTATCTACATATTATGTTGTGTGTTACTATAATGGTATTTTGTATGAGCTTTGATTCATTATGTGACTTTCTCTGTTCCACCTGTGTTTTTTGTTGGTTGTCAGTTTATTATAAAGGTACAAAACAGAACTTTTACTAAATTAACATTATATCAGTTAATAGAATATAAGTTTTTAATTGCAAATTTAAATTAAATCCATAAAACCTAAAATGTTTCTACCAAAGTTTATGTTCTGGAATCGACATATGTCAGTTTTTTACTGTAAATGTGACTGATTCTCATTTTTTACAGTGTAAAATCTGTATTCCTGTAAAACCTTTCATGTCTTTCACCCACAGGCACATTTAAAATCCAAAAGACTCGCTTACAGAAGGAGGGATTCGACCCGCGACAAACCAGCGACCGGCTCTTCTTTCTCAACAGCCGATTGGGGCGATACGAGACTCTGACGGAGGAACTCTACAGCACCATCATGCAGGGAAAAGTATCGCTATAAGAAACAGAGAGTCTTATTGTGTATATTTCATAGTTGGGTATCGATACACGGTTTATTTGACCAAATCAGCTAGATAACTGGACTACAATCAAGCCCATACTTGCCACACTGTTGAGTTAGTACTTGAAACCACTAGTTCTGCCTTTCACATTGTATGATAGTACAAAAAGTACCTTTTTCAGTTCAGGCACATCAGTAATGGCCTCTGAAAGTGTAATTGATTTTATTAACAAGCCTCGGATATGTTAGAGATTTTTGATTAGAAATACTTGGACTTACTTTTTCTCACTTTTAAATTAACTAAACACAAAGGTGCTTTACATTATATTACCGAAACATGTTTCACGAGGTAAAAACACTACTGTAAAGGACATAAAATGAGTCAGGGAATCCATGTGTGATTAACTAGTCAATCAGAAGACTAGTTAATCAGTTGTGCTCTCTGTATTTGTTAGAGTTTGCTGGTTTTGGAGGGGTTTTCACATTCAGCTGCCGTTGAGAACGGATATATTTCTATTGACTTACAGCACTGGAAATCACTTACAGCACTTTTAATGTGGTCAACAATGTGATACTGAGACGTCTCTATGATTTCAGTCTTTTAATACATACATATATTCAATATAGACAGGGAACAGTAATAGTATTACACATATGCAAAACATTTCAAATCACACACATTAAACTGTACAATTTCAATGTTAAAGCAACAACTTCTGAGAAACTTAGCTTTAGTAAAATAGTGTGTATTGAATGAAAATGTTCTGATGTGACACATAATCATAACCGTTAGCAAATCAGATTGTTTATTCTTTTTCAGATGTTTTGGCTATTTTACTTTCACTTGAATTTCTAAATAATTGTAATAAATTGAACTCAATAGTTTTACACCACGAAGTACATGAGTGTGTTTTTCCAGCTTTAGATAATCGTACGTATAGAAACAGCAAGGGAACTAATGCTGTAAAGCGCTGTGAATTCTTCTCTTACTCTCATTATCATAGAAAGACAATGTAAATTTACTCGCCCTCATGACATTACAAACTCTATGACAAACACAGAAGAAGATATTGTAAAGAGTGCTAAGTGCCCATTGACTTCCATTATGGACAAAAACACACTGAGACATTTCTCAAAATATCTTCTTTTATGCACCATAGAAGTAAGAAAGACATGAATGACATGAGTAAATGATCGCAGAATGATCATTTTTGGGTGAACTATCCCACTAAAAAAATACCAAATGATATTGAGAGTATAACAAACAATCATGTTCTGTTATCATACTTTGTAAAGGCCATCCAAAGGCTGTTAAATCTCACAGAGAGTGACAGAACAGTCTGACTGAAGCAGAAATCCAGCACAGAGGGGTTCAGTGAAAGTGGTGTTGAATGTGTGTAAGTGTGCGAGTGTGTGTGTGTCAGAGACACTGTAGAAGGACAGCGTGCCAGCAGACACATCCACATGCACTCCTACTCTATTAGAGGATGAACGGACTGGTATATTAGTCATATTCTTATTGTGCATGATAAGATAGCTAAAACGAGAACACTTCAGCACCCAAGAGCGTGCATTACGGCCGAATGCATAGTCATTATCAGCTCCTTTATACCTCGTTCCTTTATAAGTCACTGCTATTTCAACCCACATCCTCGTGCTCCATTCAACCTCCCAGTAATGGCGTCCGGTCAGACTCTCTCGACACAGGACCTGCGGCTGCCAGTCGAATCTCTCGGGATGATCCGGATACGGCTGCTTGTCTCTCATGTGCGTCGCCTTCCGGTTCCCCTCGGACAGAAAGAGGTTCGGATGAGCCGTGTTTGTATCCAGTGTGAGATTACAGGCATCTGAACACAAATGTAGAGAGCATTTATAACACAAAAGCACTTTGTCTAAACACTGAAAATGTGTTAATGTGTCTGTATTTAAACCTACACTGAGTAATCTCCAAATTTTGTCCATTTTGTCTGTAGAAGAACAAGCACATGCACCATATCATTAACAAATGTTAATGTTAACAAATGCAATATTACTGTAAAATGTTGCTGAAAATGTTCCTACCTCTGACTTTTCAGTCCAGCAGAGGGAAACTTCACAACTGGATCCACTTTCTTCTGAGTTCTGCAGTAATATTGCTGTATACCTTTATTGAAACACATGTATTGAGTCACATGTATTCAGTCATAATAGTGTAAAATATCTGCAGGTGCATGCAGTGTTTCATGTGGACAGTGTTATAATCATACCGACAGCACCAGAGCTCGAGCTGAAGTTGGCGCTCACTGGATTTGAGATGATGTTTCTTGTGAGAACAGGAGTATTTCCAGTTTCACCTGATTGAAGATTCAGATCAACAGTGTGAGCATCTCTGCTCATCTGCACTGCATTTCCCACTGAAACAGAGACAGAGAGATGTATTCAGGGAATTTCTCACATTACACTCGTGGCATTTGTTGCTTCTCCTTCATTACCATCCTTCTCTAACTGTTGAGCCAGATGGTTCTCGTTCATTATCCTCAAGATGTCCAGTGTGACCTTCACTGCTCCTTCTGGTGTAAATTGTGCCTCCATTATGTCCACTGTGTTAAAGGCATTTGCTTTCTCGATATCAGCAACCGAGATAGAGTCATGATTCTTCTTTAAGTGCCATTTAAACCTGTCTAGTTTTTCTCTGCCCAGGTTATCCAGAGTCTTCAGAAGACGCTCTTGAATAGTTGGCATCTTCTATCACTGGTGTTTTTTGCTGGAAAAAAACAAAACACAATGACTCCACACCGGTAAATGTGACACTAAATGTCAAATTAGGATGAAATGGTTTTGAAATATATTTACAATTGTCATTAATGTCTGTTATGGTGTTATCAGCTCCATCTCAAGAAAGTGTCTGTCCAATTAATGCATTTTGTAATGAAAATCAGACAAATCTAGTATAAGACGTTTAAGAGATTCTGCACAAATCTGATGCTGTTGGACATTTTTCTGTAAGCCTGCTTTGAAATTATATGTATTGTGAAAAGTGTTGCACAAACAAACCTGAAATGTTACTTGTACTGAGTAAATTTTACTCACATTTTTAATTATGGTAAATTAATGTAAAAAGTCTTTGTTCATTCAGTTCAAATGTGAATACAGCGATTTATATTCACACACAACAGTAAGTAACGCAGATTATACAATATTCATTTTTTACCAAAATCTTGCTTTAACTTGCCACTGATAAAGTTGTAAATGTACTGCTCAGTTAGTAAAGGATTAGATAGCAATATATATCAATTACGATTCTGTATCTTTAATCATTAAATTCATACCTTGTTTAAAGCAGTGATGATCCTAAGAAACTAAATTTCCTGGAAACTCTTAGACTTACAGTCGTAGCTCATCTCATTTTCGGTAACAGTAAAAATGCAGCCTGGGCTGATTGAACAGTGACGTTGAAAACCTGTTTGTCTTGTTGTACTGCTTCTGCTGAAAGAAAACATCTTCTCTGTCCACAGACCACATTCACAAACTCATGAAAATGACTCAGACCTTCACTTCTCAGAGAAAATACTGATATTGTGGTGCAGGCCTTGGTCTGTTCTCATCTGAAGTGAAACTCGCCATCGCTGATATTTACACATTGGCCTATATGTTTTCATGGATCTGACAAAATTAAATGCATGTACTATAACAAAATTATACTGCCTGAAAGTCCTAAAATACATGCATCATATCTGCAAAACACTGACTTAAAAAAAATAGATCAAAACTGAGGCAGAATTCATGTTTGTGTTTACCAGTTTGCCTATGTAAATTATATTTGTCCTCGCCAGTAGTAAAACTTGTCAAACAGCGACAGCTTTCTTCTTACCATTGCTTTAACGACTGAACGATGCCAATCAAAAATCATCTGTAACCATAGTGACAGTGACGTCCAATCGAGGCGCGAAATCATCCGAGTGGAGGCGGAGCATTTGATTCGCGCTCAAACCACAAACTGGCAGGAAGACTGGATGTAGGGGTTTAGGTTTTCTCTAAGACTCAGTCAGTCTTTTTCACAAGGAAAAGAATTCCGGCAGGAATGAAGTTACAAATGTATGGAAGAGACCTAGAGAGGGTTGGAAGTTTTAAATTTCTAGGAATTAATTTGGATTCACGATTAACATTTGCAGATCATATCAGGAAAATGGAGGAAAAGTGTAAAAAGGTAATAAATGTAATGCGATGTTTGAGGGGAAGAGAGTGGGGTGCGAGCAGATTACCACTGAAAAGAATATATGTGGCTCTAATACGGTCAGTATTAGATTATGGTAGCGTAGTATTTGGGTCGGCAGCCAAATCGCAGTTAAAAAAGTTAGATGTAGTCCAGGCTCGGGCACTGAGAATATGTTGCGGAGCTTTCAAAACAACACCAGTGTCAGCCATACAGGTAGAAATGGGGGAGTTGCCACTAGAGTTAAGAAGGAAGAAGTTGATGGCTAACTTTTGGGTAGGTTTACAAGGGCATACAAATTCACATCCCACTAAAGCAGTACTGCAGGGGAGTTGGGAGAATGGGAAAAATCTAAAGGAGAATTTTGCTCGGATTGGAAATGTTGTCGCTAAAGATTTGGAAGTGTTTCATTTGAGGATAAGTTCCACGGTAGTTTATTCAGATATTGCTCCATGGAGGCTAGACTGGCCTGAGGTAGACTGGTTTGTATTAGAGGAAAAAAGGAAGGCAAAGGAGGGTATTAATCTGGAAAGAGTGTTTAATAATTAATTGGGTAGTGGAAAAATATTCAAATCAAATCACTTTTATTGTCACATCACCACAGCACAAGTGCCTTGGTGAGTGAAATTCTTGAGAGCGTGCTCCAGACAGTGCAAAAAACAAACAAAAAAAAAAAATACACATATTTATATGGATGGTGCAAAGAACACAGAGACTGAAGTAATGGGACTGGGGGTGGTGATACCAGACAGAAGTATAGGATTAAATAGAAGAATATCAGATAGTTTAGGGGTTTACACAGTGGAGATGCTGGCCATGTTAATCACATTAAAGGGATAGTTCACTTTGAAATTAAAATGTGGTATCTATCAGCTTATCCCAAGGCCATCCAAGATGTAGGTGTCTTTTTTTCTTCAGTAGATCCAATTTTGATGTTTTTAGGTCAAACCGTTCTAGTCTGTCAGTCATATAATGGCAGGTATAGGTCACTGTCTCTATAAGAGGGAAAAAGAACATGCACAGAGAAATCCAAATTAAACAATTCCCCATCGTAACTACACATTGATGGCCTAAGACACGAAACGAGCGGTTTGTGTGAGAAAACGAACAGTATTTATATCGTTTTTTACCTCTTGTACACAACCATGTCCAAGTGATCTGAGTGCACACACACATCCGGTGTGTGACGTGTGTGTGCGCGCGCTCTGGCTCGTCGGCGTCAACGCTTGACGGAGGGCGTGTCTGAAGCGTGGTGCTGACGCAACTTTTCAAGTGCCAACGGAGGCATCAGCCAATCAGATCGCCTCATGCAAATACCCAATCCCGTTCATGCAACACCAGAGAAGTATGTGATTGTTTGTTGTAACTATGACGGCGCGTCAGCACCACGCCCTCCGTCAAGCGTTGACGCCGACGCCCTGTGTGAATGCAGCGTGAGCCAGAGCGCGCGCGCACACACGTCACACACCGGATGTGTGTGCGCACTCAGATCACTTGGACATGGTTTTGTACAAGAGGTAAAAAACGATATAAATACTGTTCGTTTTCTCACACAAACCGCTCGTTTCGTGTCTTAGGCCATCAATGTGTAGTTACGATGGGGAATTGTTTAATTTTGATTTCTCTGTGCATGTTCTTTTTCCCTCTTATAGAGACAGTGACCTATACCTGCCATTATATGACTGACAGACTAGAACGGTTTGACCTAAAAACATCAAAATTGGATCTACTGAAGAAAAAAAGACACCTACATCTTGGATGCCCTTGGGGTAAGCTGATAGATACCAAATTTAATTTCAAAGTGAACTATCCCTTTAAGATGGGTGGAAAAGACCGGACAGGACAAATGTTTGATATGCTCAGATTCAGCATCAGCTCTAGCAAGTCTAAGGTCATTCTATTCAAAAAGTCGCCAAGATATTCTGTTTGAAGTACTTCAGTCAATAACAAGAATAGTAAGTCAAGGAAGGCAGGTGGAATTTATATGGGCTCCAGGTCATGTAGGGATTAAGGGAAATTAAATGGCAGATAGATTAGCAGAAAGGGCGTTAACAAAAGGAAACATAGAAATGCAAGTACGTGTTAGCAAATCAGAGGTTAAAAGTGTAATATGGGAGAGAATAAATCAAAAGTGGCAAGAGAGGTGGGATGGAGAAAGGAAAGGAAGACACTTATATCAAATTCAACAGGACGTTAGACACAAAATAGTTGATAGTGGTAATCGGAGAGAGGAAATGGTCATAACTAGGCTAAGACTGGGACATTGTTTATTGAATAAAACACTTAAATTGATAGGGAAGCATGATACTGGATTGTGTAAGGGCTGTCAGTAAGAGGAGTCAGTAGAGCATGTGGTCTTAAGATGCAACAGGTATGGAGCACAGAGGGAGGTGAAGGGAGATAGGGGTTCAGGACATCACACTAAAAGGATTATTGAGCACAGGGCATAGGGCACAGACCAGAATTCTTATAAACATCTTAAGAGAAACTGGTGTTTTGTATAGGATATGAAGAGTAAAAAGGAATAGTGAGGAAGGTTAACGTATTATTATTATTATTATTAATATTATTATGATAAAGCAGGGCAGGGGTGAGGGGTGTGTGTGTTGTGTGTGGGGGGGGGGGGGGGGGGGGGTAAAGGGAGAGCAGGTGATTTAGTCTATAAACCTATTTTCTGATCCACATTCCAGAGCAGAAGGTGGCGGTAATGCACCAAAATGCTGGATGCCAACCGATGTCAGTGAAAAAATTATTTCATATTTACTGAATAACACTGACCGTCTCTGTTTGTGGAAGGATGTGTTCAGAGGGTTTATGCATGTAAAGTCATTGTTATTTCAGATTTTTATTTTTTTTTATCTAAGAAATTGATAAGTAAATAAATGCTGATTGGCTGTAAAGAGTAAGTAGTGTTTGTCATGTTATAGAGAGCTGAATATCAGCATTAAGCTATTATTTTCCTTATTAAACCACAAAAAAACACAACATTAAAGAGCTGATAACAGGGGGGGTTATAAGGGACGAGAGCACCACACATGCTGTCAAATGATTAATCACATCCATCCAAAATAAAAAAAAGTTTTTATTTACATAATATAATCGCTGTGTGTACTGTTTATATATTATTATCTATATATAACACACACACATATTATATAATATAAATTATATGAATATAAATATATGCATGTAAATATTTTCGAAATATGTGTGTGTATTTATATATACATAATAAATATACACAGTACACACAGATATAATATGTAAATAAAACTTTATTTTGGATACGAGTAATCGCAATTATCGTTTAACAACTTTAATTATGATTTATACTTTGTGTTCAGATACAGGGGCGTCATGCACTCATTATTTTTGAGGGGGCATGAGTTGGGGGGGGGGGGGGGGGGGTCGTCATGTGACACACAGCAGCCATAACAGGACTTAGCCTATGTTTTATTGATTTTTTTCCTTTTTATTTGAAACATTCCCAAACGCATTATATCATGAAATATCTTGATTCTCGCTCGCCTTTATAGATTATGTTAGTTGATCTAGTGGGCGATGGTCAAATTTACCTAATGCAATCTATTAACTATGCATAAAAAACCTGCCTGTTTACAGATATGGGTGTCATGCAATAACATATTTTAATACGACTGACTTTATATTTAATGTGAATTTAACATTGAAAGTTAATGTGAATATAAAGCATTGTAAGTTAGGCTACTTATCATAACACTTTCATTGTACAGAAAGAGAGCAAAGAACATTTTCACTGACAGTCTAGAGTTCAAGCACTCTCAAAAACTCCCATTAAAATCACTGAAGCTATTTACACTATGAAATGAATATCTTACTTACATACTCATACACACATTTGCACTTTGTTGTTTCTGACGAGAGAATTCGCCAGAGAGAGGTATTCAGTCAGCGAGCCAGTGAAGAAAACACCGCATTTTAGCGATGACTCATCTGAACGCCTCTGATTGGTCATTGCATTCATAAGCTCAACAGAATCGTGTGTGATTGGTTATAATGCAGCGCTGTTCAAACGCATCTGTCTCTGGCTCAGCGCCAGCCAGCGAACACAGATTAGAATTTAGCAGCTGATGATATGACGCTAATCACCTGGTTTGATTGTATCAAATATAGAAAATATTCATCGGCTATTTTTTTTGTCTTTTGGAAGCTTCATTCAAAATCCACTTGGCTCAAAAATCTGAGGGGGCACGTGCCCCCTTAGTTTGCATGGGCATGACGCCTCTGTTCATGTATCTAAAGCAGCAGCTCCGAGTCTCAGATGATAATGTGCTGCTGCTCTGCGCCGCTAGAGGGAGCGCGAGTGTCCTTCACATGGGGCTCGGACACATGGAAAGTGGAAGAAGTCGAGAGTAAGCGAGCGGAAAGCCTGTATAAACCTGAATTAAACAGTAAGAAATGTACCTTAATGCAGCTAAATTCTTCAGTGTACAGTATATAAATGTACCTTAGATAAACAAATAGCCTGTCTGAAAACTGTGCTTAAGTTTTATTTTTAAAAGTAAAAATTAACACAAATATTTGAGAAAAAAGCATGAAATGTAAATTAGCTGCTAGCAACTGCTGTTCAGTTCAGTTTGAAAGGTTGCAGTAACTGCTGCTACGGTTTACTATCTGGACTGATCTGAAGTTGTGCTGTATAGAGAATGAGACTTACGTCACATTATTTTCACTCCGCGTTGCATTTCGGGAAGGCGCCGCCATATTAGCAGGATACGCTGTCCGTTTCCATGGTTACTTCTCATTCTTTATACGGATAACTGCTTATCTTTTGTTTTGTTTTTGTCTTTAAGTTAAACAATTGTTCATTCTTCATTGTATCGTTTGGAGGGAAGAGAAGATAATTTATCGCAGTTCATGATAATTAGATTTTTTTTTCTCTTAGTTTTTGTAGAATTTCATTAACAATGTTGATCTGATTAGCATGAAAACATCACCCGCTGGACGCGCGCTGCTGCTTCAGCCGTCATATTAAATTATCCAAATAAAAGTGTGTTCAACAAGCTGACAGAAGTTGATCCATTTCTTTGTTGGAAACTTTTAAATGACAAAGTATAATTGTTGTCATTATAAATATACATTTTTCCATGGCCACGGAGGAGAATCAGAGATTGTGGGTCACATTCAGTCACAAACTCGCTGTATTTTTATATTTATGTCAACAAATGACAAGCAAAATCAAATCCCTAGATGCTTGTGAACAGTTTTATAGCATTTTAAAATGCTGGTTTAATGTACTAAGACTGTGATGCTAAAAGACATGCAGGTGAGCCAGAATATTAACGTGACATGTTTAAACAAAGCGCTTTCCTCCCTTTAGAAAACTGTAATGTAGAAAGCGCTTATGGATTAAGACAGTGATATTTAATGTTCATATTTTGGGCTCATCTGTTTTTCTGCACATATTATGATTTATTAGTAAGGTGTGTGCAGAATGTGGTCTTTTATTATCACTGTCTCTGTGCATTAAGCATGTTCTTATGAGAGGAAAATGTTTAAAGGGGTTATATGATGCGATTTCAAGTTTTGCTTTCTCTTTGGAGTGTCACAAGCTGATTGTGCATAGATAAGATCCCTGAAGTTGCAAAGACTAAAGTCTCAAAACCAAAGAGATATTCTTTATCAAAGTTAAGACTCTTCCACGTCCTCCTAAAACACCTCATTCAAACACGCCCCCACATGTCTACGTCACGATGTGGAAATATTTGCATAATTGCGCCCAAGTGTTCATGCAAAGAAAGAAGGCGTGGTTTCAGTAACCGCAGTAGTGTTGATGCAGCCATGTCAAGGAGACGCTGTGTGTTTCTAGGTGAAAGCAAAAGCACTTTATTTGGCCTTCAGAAAGTAGATGCATTTAGGAACCATTAAGATTACTTACAACAGAACAGCACAACCCAGATGTTATCACAACGCATTTTATGGACGACCGTTTCGTGAACCTAGGAGAGGAGATAATTCTGACTTTGTTATGACAATCTGGCACTTCTGAATCAGCGACTGTAAGTATGTTTTGTTATTAGTTTAAGTATTTGCTATTGACTGCTCAAATGCATAGTTTTACGTGTGTGTGTGTGTGTGTGAGAGTGAGAGAGAGAGTCACATCACAGAATCGTGTGTGTGTGGTGTGTGTGTGTGAGAGAGAGAGAGAGAGAGACGAGTCACCACAACCGCGGCTTGTGTACAAACACATGCGAGCAA